>CM056577.1:121317218-121619718 GCA_029721435.1 Gymnothorax reevesii
TCAGGCCCTCCATTACGGGAGACATGGCTCTTCTTGGATTGCATCCCCATCATGGATTTGACCCCCTCCCATGCAGGACGAGAGCTGCCTGCCCTTAACCTGCTCTCAACCTTGTCCTTGTACCTGCATTTGGCAAGTTTAAGCTCCTTCTTGAGCTGTTTTTGAAGCTCCCTATATTGAGCGGTGTCACCCTGAGTAAAGCTAATGTTTCTCTGGTTAATCACAGTTTTGACACTTTTCGTCACCCACGGCTTATTATTGGGGTAGAAGAAAATTTCTTTCCGTGGAATGATGGAGGCCTCACAAAAGGAAACATATGATGAAACAACATCAGTTAATTCAGTAATATCCTCGCAGACTTCGTGAACAAATCCCAGTCCGTGTTGTGGAAACAGTCCTGGAGGCAGTGGATTGATTCTTCTGACCAAACCGGAACCAATATTCTCTTCGGCTTGTTCCTCTTCAGGACGGACTTGTAGGAGGGAACAAGATAAACTGTGTTGTGATCGGACGTGCTGAGTGGAGCTCTGCTGAAGGACTTATATGCTCCTTTTACGGATCCAAAACACAGGTCCAGACACTTTGCATGTCGAGTGGGACACGTCACATATTGGTAAAAATTTCCCAAGGACTTTGACGGTTTGCAGTGGTTAAAATCACCCAAAATAAAGTGCGGAGCATCCGGCGCTAACCCCTGCAGTCGCTGCACTGTTTTTAGCATAGCCTGAGTGGCTACATCAGCATTAGCCTTCGGGTGAACATAAACAACAGTACTAAATAACTGAGGAAATTCCCTGGGAAGATAAAACGGTCGCAGGGATACAGACAGTATCAGTACAGTTCAATGTCTTTGGTGCACATTGTCACCCTGACAATCACCGTATTACACCAGTTTTTATTGATGTAGAGACACACACCCCCTTGCTGGTCACTGCGGGGTCTCTGTCAAGGCGGAAGGGAACTCCAAATCCATCGATCTCCAACTCTGACTGTGGATCTTGCTCTTTCAGCCAGGTCTCCGTGAGGGCCAGGATACAAGCGTCTCTGTACTCTGCCAGGTACTTGAAGTTACCCTGAAGCTCATCCACTTTATTCCGAAGCGACTGAACATTAGCCAGGATGACTGTGGGCAGGGGTATCCGACGGTGGCCCTGCCGCTTGAGCCTCTGCCGTAGTCCGCCGCGTTTCCCCCTTTTCCTTGCACGCCTTTGCCCGGACGACCAGCTCCGGTTCTCCGTGAAGGGAATCAGCCAGTCGATCTCTAGGGGAACAGCTGTCGAGGGATTTACGATGCCCATCCCGGAGTCGTGGAACAGAAGTAAGAAGTCGCGGCTATACTGGTGAGGTTTTCCACTCTCACATACTCCAAGTAAAAAGTGGCAGAAAAGTGTTAAAATGAAGAGAATGCCCCCCAAACTGGGTTGATTCCCTGCTGCCATTGTCTTCCACAGGTGGTTAAAAGAATAGTAAAAAGAGTCAGTAAAAACACTTAAAACACAGCCAAACAAACGGGCACCTCGCACACTGCTGCTGCGTGTCGCCATAACCAGCGCCATTCTTTTCACAGCTTCACAGTTTCACAGCTTGTTGCTTTGTGAGCCTCGCGGGCTGTCCTGCACCTTTCGTGAACCACTCGACCACAGAATTTATCAAGACATGATGATATTTTCGTCGTCATTTATGTGCGAAAGAAACGCCTCAATTTTGTGAAGCAATGTATAACAATGCTATTAAAAATAAATTGCATTGTCGTTTTACCAATTAGTCCGAGAAACTTTCTCATCAAGAAAAATAAACTGCGACAGGTTTAGGTCATTCAGCACTGAAGGGTGAGGATTGAGCGTCCCTTTGCAGCAGCCGACGCGCCGTCTGTGGTACCCAGTGCCCACTACTGTCAGTTATGCTCGAGTGGCGTTTGTGATTATCAATTGGCAGGGAGTGGGACCGCTCCCTCGGTTAGTGGTAGGTCTCTCTCTCTCTCTCTCTCACTCCAGTTACATTTAAATCGTACTCACTATATGGTGAGTGGAGGGTGAGCGTGAGTGTCGTTTCTGAATACGGGCCATGGTGTCATTGCAACAGAGATTGGGAGTGACAGGTATAGCTTTATGAGCCTCTGCACCTCCGACAGCACATTTTGGGTTTCTGGCTGCAGATCCTGGAGGATGGACATCACATCCTTGATGGCGGTGACCTCTCAGCCTTTGCACATATTTCCCGCCATAGCCAACTCCAGGCTCTGCCACTCTGGCTTGCTTTTGATGGCTGGCCTGTACACATAGCGCACAATACTGTCACACTTTGAACTGTATTAAAGCCACTGCCACTCTTTGCATTAGGTGGCTCAGCAGGAGTGAGTGATGCTCTCCCTGGTAAATTTCTGGGCAGGGAATGTGTAATTATCTGGTGGTCTGAAGGACATTGCAACTGCCTTTTGAGTAGCCTCAGGAAAGAAGGAGAGGAGTATAGTAGGCCTACTACAGAATGGAACTCTCTGCTGTGGCCCCCTGTTGCTTTCGGCCTACTGGCACAGATCTGTGAGGTACTGCTTGTGCTGTTGTCGAAGTGATGTTTTGGCATCAATCGCTCTCTCTCTCTGGTGGTTTGCTGGCTCAGAGGGAAGTTTGGAAAAGAAATTGCGAATCCACTTTTAGGCATTACTGAACAGCCAGCCTAATTTGCCCCCACATGCTAGCAAACAAGGGCAACCTCATAATCTACGGACGCATAAACAGTCCAGCCACACCAACAGTTTTGACAATGACACACTGATTAAGCGCAGAAAACATGATTTTATTTATTCAATGATTACCATTTTAATTGTGGTGAAAAGTCAGACATGGTATATTTATTTATCCTCTATATCAGTGGTTCTCAACTGGTGGGTCGCGACACAAAAGTGGGTCCCGGACCTGTTCTGAGTGGGTTGCGGACAGCTGGTTAAAAAATAAATAAACGAGCAATCAGAGAGCGCAAATTTGTTACACAAATTCGTTGCTGAATTATGGATTTTTGTAATATCAAGAATGTTTCAAAATGATCGGAAATCCCTCCAGAATATTATATCAATACACCAAGAACTTTCAGTGGGGCAGATAATAGCAATTTTGCATCAGAATCGTGCAAAATGTGATACAAGCACCAAATTTGGCATGGTCATTCCCATTGGTCTACTGAACAAATCTACTTGAAAATCCAAGATGGCCACCAAACATGTGAGTTTAGAATGGTTTCCTTTGCAGAAATGTGTGTGTTTGATCTATTTGAGTGATCTTTGTGTCCAAATTTCTGTATTTTTTGCATGCTGGATCCAATTTTTCTAGTTTCAGCAGCCTAAAATGGATATATTTCCATTTTCTTGCTTAATAAGGCACTTTTTCCGGCATTTTCTGCAAGGATGAGTGCTTATTTGTGTATACCAATGTTGGTTAGTTTTTGGGGTGTAGGGTGTATTAGTAGAGGTAGTACCTTTGTTTGAGCAGTCAGCCACATCCTCTGGATGGACTGGGCACTGGTCCCTGCTACATATGTAACTCTCACCTATGGCTCCAAGAAGCTGCTAGTGCAAGGCAGCGGCCACACCCCGGTCCCCCATGTTGGCTCGCGGGCTAAACTAGGTGAGGGTAGCACACAGAGAGTCTCTGCGTGTAGTGGAGTTAGTCTAGCTCAAATTTGTAAAAGGTGCATGAAGTCAACAAACAAGATGTACTTGATCCATCATAAAGCCATTTTCGTTAAAGGAGTGATTGTCGGGCACTACCAGGGCACACTGGTGATGATTACTGCTGTGAAACCCAACATGGGGTTCAATGCCAGCTAGCTTTATAAAACTATCTAGTGTCCCAAATATTGCTTAACTGACCCCAGATCAGGTTAGCAGCCGCACCTGAATTGACAGGATGCGCCAGCGCGGGATAGCCGAGCCAAGGATAATGGGGTTCAAATTTATCTGGATGGTCTACAGATCGCACGGGACTTGAATGGCATTGGATGACAAATCGGGCTAGGAGTAGGCCAAACATGTTATATTCAACTTCAGCAACCAAGGCAACATGTTTGCAAGAACCTAGTTGTATCCCATAGAAGAAAGTGCCTAATATTGACTCAGGGTGGTAAAAGGATTATCCCTCGACCCTGTTCAAAGCAATGGCTTCAAACAGACCATCTGTTAGTATGTCTTGGCAGACAGACTGGAGCAAGTATTGCCTTTGTCAAACAGATAGAAATGAACCCCTAACATCCCCACACACAAATCTGGCCCAAAGGGTAGAAGATGGGTATAGCCTCTTAGGGAGGCACGTTCCCCGGTTCTATTCCCTCAACCAGATACCAATCATGATCGACCCACAAAGGCTTAATGATGGCAGTGGTATTGAAGAAACCTTGAGAAACATCACAGTCACTACCATGAGAGCTGCAGGCTTCTCTTTGACAACACCAAGTTACAAAGGGCTGAAAGAAGATCAATTCCTTAAACTGATGGAGATGACAGCAGTAGCACCATAAAAATACCAAGGAGAGGGTCAGACCCTAAACGGGTAGAGTGCTTCCTATGTGATGAGCAAGGAGACCTTAATGATCTGAGAGCAGCAATGACCATGAAACTGAACCAGTGAGTGAATGACTGTGTACGGAATCTCAATGATGGGAAGTTGCTTGCCAAACTTAGTGCTGGAGATGTCGTTGCTCAGGAACTCAAGTACCATGCTGCATGCTTGACCTATTTCTTCAACCGGGAAAGAGCTCATCTCCATGCTGAAAAGTTTGAGAAAAAAGAAGGGGAAAACATAAGAGCATATCCCACTGCTTTCTCTGAGCTCGTGACATATATCACTGAGGCCAAAGCTGCAAGTGAGGGTACAGATGCACCCATCTTCCGTCTTGGCGACCTATGTATGCTCTACAAGCAGAGACTTCAGCAGCTTTGCATTGACGCATCGTTTTTCTTCTCGAACACGCCAAATCCAGATAATCCTTCAATGATGAGTTACATTCATATTTCAATGTGTAACGAAACAAGAAGTGGCCAGTGTCAAAGTAACAAACTGAAAGTATACTTTTTAATCTTTTAAATGTGGTAATGTTAGAGTAAAAAAGCTATAAAGGCACAAACGGGCTTCACTCCCAAACTTTAAGAGTGCAAGACCAAAAACAACAATAATGAAATGAGAAAAAGGGTCGCACTTTGCATATAAACACATTTATTACACCAGTGCTTGCACACTGAAGAAGGCACTACGCCGAAACGCGTTTGTGCGGAGACGCATGGTATAAAAAATGTGTTTATATGCAAAGTGCGACCTTTTTTCTCATTTCATTAATGTTAGAGTAAAAGTAAATGTCCCGGTTTTAAAAAAAGAAAAAAACTCAAGCACAAATAGGCTTACTCAAAAAAAAAAAAAAAAAAGACTTCAGTATTGCAACGAAGTATATGTACATGTACTGTATGATCATTAAGCTTGGGCCGATTTCCGGTTTAACCGGTTCGATTTGGTTTACTTGATTGAACTGGTTTGTTTTATATAGACCGTCGGAACCGGTCCGTTATTATAAAAAAAAAAAAAATTGGAAGTGTCCAAAACGTGTCCAAAATGTTAAAATATAGCTCACAAAAACTTGCAGCTGACCACGTCATGTGTATTTTCCGACAGCAGTAAATCCATCTGTATTATTTTTATTACGTTTGTCTTGAGTATAAACTGAATGTGTCTGAGCCGAGCACAACAAAAAAGGCTCGTTGGTGCTTTATGCCCCCAGCGGAGTCTTCAAGGCAGCGCTGCATGGAAGGCACTCCCCGCCCCCAACAGTTTTGGCCAATCACAGCAATGCTGCTAGATTTCAACTTTTTCCCTCGCACTTTCTGCAGTGAATGAGTTTGACTCAAGGTTGGTAAGGTGTGTAGCCTAGATATCATATGCTTAAAGTGTTTAAGTTACATGTGCTTTCAATAAGGCTATAGACAAAACTTTTTTTTTTGGCTGAATGGGCATCTCAGCTAGCTATCTAACTAACTGTTAGCTAAAGCCACAATTGTTTATATGTTAACTATTTTAAGCTAGGATTTGCTAAAATGTAGTCAGTTTGTTAGGACAGCTGGCATTGGTGAGCATTATGTGCAAATTGTGTTAGCAGGTACTACTTTTAAACTTATCAGTTGATATTTAAGATAAGGTTTACTAATAATGGGCTAGCCGTTAGTAATAGCCAACTTCCAGGCAGCCAATTCCTTTTTTGCGCGGTTGTGAGAGTGACTAAGTAGTGCTATGTTGGTAAGCATTAGCCTGTGTCTCCCAGTAGGCTTATTTGCACAAGTATGACAAGTTTTAAATGAGGTGCACCTAGGCATGGTTGAGTCATTGTCTTTCAGATTGCTTACAAGCTGTCTGGATATCTGATAGATCTAGACATGGTAACTGGGAGGCATCTAGACAAGAGAGACTGACTTCAAGGATGTTTTATAATGCAGGAGGCAGCCTGTTGAACTATATATAACTGGAAGACAGCTTGTTTTGTCTTCGTAAAACTTGGTAGCTCCCAGGCAGCCAGTTGTCGTCAGATAACTGTAAGGCATACAGACAAAAATAAGTACTTACAGGCTGAATTCCAAGCAGCTTTGTAATACTGGCTACCCCTAAGGCAGCCTGTTGAATTGCAGATCACTGGAAGGCAACTGAGGTGATGTCCTAACACTGGCTAACTCGCAGGCAGCCATTTGTTGCTAGATAAATGGAAGGCATCTAGACAGTGGTAGGTACAGACATTGACTTCCAGTTAACTTAGTAACACTGGCCACCTCTGAGACAGCCTGTTGAATTGCAGATAACTATGGCATCTTGTTCCAAGTTACTCACAGGCAGTGTTGCAAAGTAGATAATTTATAATCAGGATAGCACAAGACAAAATGTCGAATATACTTGATCGATGCAGTGATTTTACATCATGTGTGGTCATGGGAATACCTATAAGGAACTTGGACTGATGAATTAGATGAGGAGTTGACCTCTAGGTTGCTTTGTAATACTAGTTGCTAATAGTGGGGAGATGGGGAGACACGGGTTAATGCTTACTAACATGGCACTACTTAGTCGCTCTCACAACCGCTTAAAAAATGAATTGGTTACCTGGAAGTTAGCTATAAGCCATTACTAGTAAACCATATCTTTAATATCCACTGATAAGTTTAAACGTAGTACCTGCCAACACTACTTGCAAGTAATGCTCACCAATACCAGCTATTGTAACAAACTGACTACATTTTAGGTAATCCTAGCTTAAAAGAGTTAGCTAAAGCCACAATTGTTTATATGCTAACAGTTAGTTAGCTAGCTAGCTGAGATGCCTGTTCAGCCAAGAAAAAAATAGTTTTGTCTATAGCCTAAAGCACATGTAACTTAAACACTGTGAACATATGATATCTAGGCTACTCACCTTACCACGTTGAGTCAAACTCATTCTCTGCAGAAGGAGCGAGGGAAAAAGTTGAAATCTAACAGCATGCCTGCGATTGGCCGAAACTGTTGGGGGCGGGGAGTGCCTTCCAGGCAGCGCTGCCTTTAAGACTCCGCTGGGGGCTTAAAACACCGACGAGCACAAAAAAGAGCAGGAGATCAGGTTTCAAGTGACTGTGCGGTCGGGGGTCAAAGTTTTTTTTCCTACAAACTTTTTGTCCTCATTTGTATACGGCCATGCCCACTCTCGTGAGTTCTTGAATAATATCAAAACATTGCCACGTGAGTCGCCCACTCGCAATTGCATGCTATTATGCTTTGAAGCGCACCTCCAAACTAATTCTAAACCCACCCAACTATACACAAAAAAACGTTTACCAAACCGTCTGCTCTTTATCTGTTTACTTGTTTTAGCTCATCATATTAATCTTCAGCAATTAACCCGAGTTAGCCCAAGATCATCAGTAAATACACTCCCTAATTTCTAGCGTTTCTTCGGCGTGTAAATAATGCTAACGTTAGTTACGATTGAGTCACTTTTTCTCCCAATCAGTATATGTGAATGTATTTAGCTGGCGAGCCTACACGTTTAAGCTCATGGGCTTCAAGTGTGACATTATATTCAGTCAAAATCAAAATAATTAGAAAGAGCTGTTCAGAACTTAAACTTCAACTTCATATGGTTTAATGGCTTAATGGTATCTGGATTCAAAAATGATGCCATACCTGCGAGGAGAATTGCTAATATTAAACGCTGCAGGTTCATTTATAGCTGGCTAGCTATAACCAAAAAATTATCTACAACATTCACGGACACATGAAATGCAATATAAATTCGGTGGCTCCTTGAAATTCAGTACTTTCGGGTCATCGGCAATGTCACTAGTTAGGTCTTTGGCAGCGTCTTTACAGTGACTAAGCGATGTCTGAGATCTGCGTTTTTTTACTTCAGCATATCCTTTCAGGGTTTTGTGAACAGGGCTAGAAAAAGATTAGCTAGCTACCAGAGACTGAACTGGTGACATAGCCGATGACCAGTAGAAAGTACTGAATACCGAGGAGCCACTAAATTTCACCGAAAAAGATCTGAACTGCTCCATCTAATTTTGACTGAATAGAACGTTACACTTGAAGAACACTTATTCGTATTTGCGTATTCAAATGAGGACAAAAAGTTTGTTGGAAAAAAACTTTCGCGGGCCGGAGTGAGGGGTGCGCAGTTGTCTTGCAAAGTTTTGAGAGTTTTGGAGTGGCGAGGAATGGCACTATGGCAGAACACTTAGTATTAACAAAGACTAAGGAAATCTGGTGACATTTTGGTTTTGAAAAAGGTGAGCCTAAAGATTTAGATGCACCTACGTGCAAGCACTGTCTTAAAAGGTCCCGGCTATAGGTGGTAATACAAACTTGCATGCTCACCTGCGAAAGAAACATGCCTCTGTTGCTGCAAAGATGGGGCCCGCAGCGAAAGGGGGCCGTCTTCTGCTGCTGGGGCTTCTTCATCAACGCAAGTGTCTATAAAAGGGGCATTTTCCAAGGGCACTAAATATAAGAAGGACAGTGCCAGATGGAGGGAGATGCACTCACCAAATTTATAGCCAAAGAGATGATTTCATTCAACACGGTGGAAGAGCTATCGTTTAAAGCACTCCTCCGTACACTCGACCGTCAGTATGAGCCACCTGGTCGAAAGTATATATAAGAAACTGCCATTCCTGACTCGTATGAAGTTAGAAATGAAGTGCAAGTTTTAATTAACAAAGGCCACTTCTTTGCACTGATGACGGACATGTGGTCCAGTGTTAACATGACTCCATTTATGTCATAAATGGTCCATTTGATAGATGAACAATGGAAGATGGTGTCTCAGTGTGTCATGGTTTTGCCCCCACCGGCTGAAGACAAGCCAGCGGGCACTGGGACCATGTACCCAAAGAGACAGAGGACCCAAATGCTCAGGCTGAGTATATATATATATATTATATATAAAAAATCTTTAATTCAAATAAAACAGAAACAGGAGGGGAGCAGCAGCACACAGACATAGCAGGGCTCCACACACAAAATGCTGCCGCACCAGTTTGTGGTACAGCCAACTCATAAATAGCAAACCTTCACCTCCACCTTAACGAGCCACACCTGTTGCCCATCAAGGTGGAGGTGAAGAATGCAGCAGGGGGAGGGCCTGCAGGGCAGAACCACCACAGGACCCTCCCCCCAAGGCACACCTCCTGGCGAGCCAAGAGCCCTACTCCTCCGGAACGCACACTGGGGCACCGCCCCTCCTCCGGAACGCACACTGGGGCACCGCCACTCCTCCTGGACACACGCCCCGCACCGGACACACGCCCTCCTCTGGAACACACCTCTGGGCTACTGGGCGCCAACCCAGAACTGCTCCCCCCGACTGGAGCCCTGGACAAAAAAAACAAACTGCCGCTGCTCCCCTCACTCAGCCTGATAAATGATAATTGATATTGATAAATTGATAAATGCCGATTCTTGCGGGAGATTTGGCGTACACCCATTTTTTTGGTGTAGGCAAGTTTGATAAATGAGGGCCATTGTGTGTAAAGCTGAGGCAGAGGCAGTCACTTTGGCTAGGGAAATGCAGCGAGGTGAGGAGGAGGGGGGGAGTGGGGACGCAGAGGCGGCTCCACTGCCCAAAAAAAAAACTTTGGGAAGTCCTCTTGGTCACAAATCAGCGGCCGCTTCTCTCCCAAATAGCACAGAGGAGAAGGTTGCTGGCGAACTGGCAATTTACAAACAGGAGGCTGTGATTGATGGAGAAGACGACCCGTTACAATGGTGGCAACGCATTGAGCCACACTTTCCATTGTTGGCAAACGTAGCACGCAAGTATTTTTGCATTTGTGATACAAGCACTGCGTCAGAAACGCAAACTGCAACAAACTCCAACGCTGGTCATTTTGACGCAATAAGTAAAACATTACCGCGGGCAATTTCCAAAAAGGCCATTTAGCCTGGAGTTTTCACCCCTTCGTCATATACCAGCGCAGAAGCGGTTCGTTACTCCGCGCTACAGGGAGTGGGGGCCGTAGCGGAAGAGCCACCCCAACGAGGCGTTTCAGGCAGACACTACAATGGACTACAAATGGGTTTTTTTTTGAGGATGGCAGTATGAGCTAAATAAGGACCCTTTTTTGGACTTTGAACGATGAGGAGTACTCTAGGGGAGTCCAAGATCAAAATATTGTTGTGTTCTGGGGCCAGGACAGCATTTATGGTTTTAACAGCTTCATTTTCCAAGTTTCATAGTTCATAGTTTCATAGTTCATGTCACAGTTTTAACAGTTCTTGTTCTATCAAGTTCATGTCCATAGTTGTTAGTAGCCAGCATGTTTCACAGTCTTATTATTTTGCATTCCTAGCCTTTATGTTTTTTGTCATTCTGAAAATCTTGAAGCCTTATTCTTTTCTGTTTATGAATTTTCTGCCTGGAGTTTCCAGTGGCCTTTGTTTTCATCGTTTTTGATCCTTTTGTTTATAGCTCTGTGTAGCTCTCTTTAGTTTGTTTTTTGGCAACCCTTTGGGTGAAGTTTTTTGTTGGCCCTCGTGCCTGATTTTCTTTATTTTTCCAATAAAGCCTTTTCCCTCCATCCTCGCATTTGGTGTCTAACTGGTCCCGTATCAGTTAGACTCTGTCTCCAAGACACCAGCGGGATGGAGCGCAAGATCGCCCAGCAATAGGCTGAGCTGCTGCGTCAACGGCAGCAGATCCAGGAGCTGACGGCAGCGCTGGCCACACTGCAAGCCAGCCTTCCCCAGGCAGGTTCCAGCCAGGGCCCCATCATGCCAGCTGTCCAGCCCCTTGCTCCTGCGGCACACCAGCCACCCGTCACCCCTGTGCGCCAGCCCAGTGCAGAAGCACCGCCCGAAAGGTACGGTGGAGAACCAGGGTTCTGCAGGGCTTTTCTCACCTCCTGTGAGATGTGTTTCGCTCTGCAGCCCTCCACCTTTGCCTCAGAGCCGGCCCGAGTCGCCTTCGTCCTCTCCCAGCTGATGGGGCGGGCTCGCTTGTGGGGAACTGCCGCATGGCAGGCTCGGCAGCCCTGCAGTACCACCTACTAGGCCTTGGCGGAGGAGCTGCTGCGCGTCTTTGACCGCTCCAAGCATGGGAGAGCTGCAGGGCGAGAGCTGCTGAGGATGAGGCAGGGGAGGAGATCGGTGGCGGACTACGCCATCGATTTTCAGACGGTGGCAGCCACGTCGGGCTGGAGCAGGGAGGCCTTGTGTGACGTGTTCCTCCAGGGGTTGTCCGACCCAGTCAAAGACCGACTGCTGTTCTGTGAGATTCCCGAGTCTCCAGAGGCCCTTGTCGACCTGGCCCTGCGTATTGACAGCCGCCTGGAGGATAGGGCGCTCACCCTTGGCCATGGCCAACTTTCTGCTCCCTCTGGCCAGACCCAACCCCCGGACTTCGGTCATGCATCGCCTCAGGACCGGCCGAGGGGGAACGCCACCACACCTTCTCCTGAGGAGGCATCTCCCATGGAGATCGGGAGGTTCCGGCTTACCCAGGAGGAGCGCCAGCGAAGTAGGAGGTCGTAGGCGTGCTTCTACTGTGGCCAGCAGGGTCATGCAGTGCGAAGGTGTCCATTAAAAGACAACGCCCACTAGTGTCCGGAGGTGTACTGGTGGGCGCTTCATCTCAAGAAACCTCCTCCTACCTCCGGACCTGCATCCCGGTAACCCTGACCTGGGAGGGTTGCTCCCGTAAAACTTCTGCCCTCATTGACTCGGGGGCCGAGGAAAGCTTTATCGACGCCAGAGCTGCTGCCGAGTGGGGGGTTCCCCTATGCCAACTGCCCAGCCCATTGTCCATCTCAGGGCTGGGTGGGCAACCCCTTGCTAAGGTGTCCTTCTGGACCGCTCCTATCCAGCTGCTGGCGTCCGGTAACCACCACGAGCAGGTCCGGCTGTTCGTCACCGAGACACCTCGCTCTCCTATTGTCCTGGGTCATCCCTTGTTGGCATTACACGGGCAAGTGGTTGACTGGGTCCGCCATGAGGTGCGGGAGTGGAGTGCCTCCTGTTCGGCCACCTGCCTACTTGACTCCCAACCCTCCTGTTCCGCGGGTGGACTGGCTCCCGAGGGGAGGCCAGATGTCTCCAGAGTGCCCCCTGAATACCACAACCTGGCGACCGTCTTTAGCAAGTTCCGGGCGGTGTCTCTGCCCCCGCACCGCCCGTACGACTGTGCTATTGACCTCCAGCCTGGGACAGCATCTCCTAGGGGCCGAGTCTTTGCCTTGTTTGAGCCAGAGAGGGGGGGCCATGGACTAGTACATCCGGGAGTCCCTGGCAGCAGGCATCATCCGTCCATCCTCCTCTCCCGCAGGGGCAGGCTTCTTCTTTGTCAAGAAGAAGGATGGCCCCCTGCGCCCCTGCATTGACTACCGAGGACTTAATAAGATCACGGTCAGGAACCGCTACCCGCTTCCACTGATGTCCTTGGTGTTTCATGTCATCCAGGGAGCGGCCATCTTCACCAAGCTGGACCTGCGGAATGCCTACCACCTCCTGCGCATCAGGGAGGGCGACGAATGGAAGACCGCTTTCAATACCCCAAGCGGCCACTGGAAGTACCTGGTGGTTCCATTCGGCCTGACCAACACGCCTGCAGTGTTCCAGAACTTGGTGAATGATGTGCTCGGCGACATGATCGGGAGATTCGTCTATGCCTACCTTGATGATATCCTGATCTTCTCCCGAGACAGGACGGAGCATACGAACCATGTTCGCCAGGTGCTCCACCGCCTCCTCAAACTGCCTCTTTGTCAAGGCTGAGAAATGCGAGTTCAGCACCACCACTACCTCCTTCCTGGGGCACGTCATCTCACCTAACCACCTGGGCATGGATGAGGAGAAGGTCAAGGCTGTGGTGGCCTGGCCTGCACCCAAGGACCGCAAGGCCCTACAGAGCTTCCTGGGCTTCGCCAATTTCTATCGGCGTTTCGTCAGGAACTTCAGTACCGTGGCAGCTCCCCTACCGGCCCTTACCTCCATCAAGGTGCCATTCCGTTGGACTCTGCAAGCCGAGGTGACCTTCTCTGAGCTGAAGAGGCGCTTCACCACTGTGCCCATCCTCACCACCCCCGACCCCGCCAAGCAGTTCATTGTGGAGGTGGATGCCTCCAACGTCGGGGTTGGTGCGGTTCTCTCCCAGAGATCCAGCAATGATCAGAGGGTACACCCATGTGCATTCTTTTCCCACCGGCTGACGCCTGCGGAGTCCAACTACGACATTGGGAACCGGGAGCTGCTGGCGGTGAAGCTGGCCCTGGAAGAGTGGAGGCACTGGCTTGAGGGGGCAAGGATTCCGTTCCTGGTCTGGACGGACTATAAAAACCTGGAGTACCTCCGCTCTGCCAAGAGGCTGACGCCCAGACAAGCCAGATGGGCCCTCTTCTTTGACCGGTTCGACTTCTCCCTGGCCTACAGACCGGGGTCCAAGAACACCAAGGCTGACGCGCTCTCCAGGCGTTTCGACGCTTCCTCGGCCAAGGGAGAGCCCAGCTCCATTCTGCCCAAAACCTGCTTTGTGAACAACGTGTGCCTGTTGGTCCGCAATGCTCAGAACGGCGCAGCTACGTCCAGTGCCTGCCCTGCCAACTGCCTGTACGTTCCTGCTGCCACCCGGTCTGATGTTCTCCAGTGGGGCCAGTCCTCCAACCTGTCGTGCCATCCTGGGGTCGGCCGGACCCTGCGCTTCATCCAGCGCCGTTTCTGGTGGCCCAAGATGGCAGCAGAGGTCCGGGGGTTTGTCACAGCCTGCTCAGTCTGTTCCCGCGCCAAGTCCTCTCATGCACCTCCCTCCGGTCTGCTCCAACCACTGCCCATTCCTCACCGTCCCTGGTCCCACATCGCTCTGGACTTTGTCACTGGCCTGCCCGTCTCCCATGGAAACACCACTGTCCTGACCATTGTAGACCGGTTCTCCAAGTCTGCCCACTTCGTGCCCCTTCCCAAGCTCCCCTCTGCTAAGTCCACAGCTGACCTACTGATCCAGCATGTTGTCCGTCTCCACGGCATACCTGTGGATGTAGTGTCAGATCGTGGTCCCCAATTCACCTCTAATTTCTGGAAAGCATTCTGCACATCCCTTAGCACCTCCTTCAGCCTCAGTTCCGGTTACCACCCACAGACCAATGGACTGACTGAGCGGGCTAATCAAACCCTGGAGACGGTCCTCCGCTGTGTGTGCTCGACCAACCCAACATCCTGGTCGTCCATGCTACCCTGGGTCGAGTACGCCGTCAACTCCCACACCGCCTCTACCTCCGACCTCTCCTTCTTCGAGTGCTGTTTGGGCTACCAGCCTCCACTGTTCCCCAGCTAGGAGGAGGAAGTCGGGGTGCCTTCTGCCGGGGCATTCATCCGACGGTGTCGCCGTGTGTGGCTGTCTGCTCGCCGCGCCTTGGTTTGGGCGGGCAAGACAATGAAGACCGCGGCAGACAAGCGTCGGCGCCCTGCCCCTCACTATCGGGTTGGCCAGAAGGTCTGGTTGGCGGCGCAGGATATCCCACTCCGGGTGGAAAGCCGCAAGCTGGCTCCTCGCTTCCTGGGTCCTTTCCCCATCCAAAGGATCATCAGCTGCCACTGCTGTCCGGCTCAAGCTCCCATCCACCATGCGACGTCTCCACCCAGTATTCCACGTCTCACGCCTGAGGCCTGTTGCCACCTCCCCCCTCCTGCCCCCACCTGAGCCTCTGCCTCCTCCTCGGCTCATCGACGGAGGGGAGGCCTACACTGTCAAAGCCCTGCTGGACTGCCGACGGAGGGGCCGGGGCCTCCAGTACCTCGTGGATTGGGAGGGGTACGGCCCAGAGGAGCGTTCCTGGGTCCCGGCCAGGCACATTCTGGACAAAACCCTCATCCGTGATTACCATCAGTCACACCCCAAGCCATAGCCCTAAGCCATAGCCATAGCCCCAACCCAAGCCATAGCCATAGTCCCAAGTCCAAGCCATAGCCATAGCCATAGCCATAGACCCAAGCCATTGCCATAGCCCAAGCCTTAGCCCCAGCTTGCTGGAGAAATAAGTAACCTTGTTTATGTTTAGTGTTTCTTGTTGTACAGTTTCTAGGTTAGGTGTTTTGTGTCTTAGGGTTTTTGTCCTTAGTATTTATTTGGTTATTTGTCTTGTGAGATTTGTATTTAGTTTTGTGCGGCTTCATGTATTTTAGTTCTTGGTGTTTTTTGTCAGCGTCAGGTGCCGCTTTTGTAAGGGCTGTACTGTTGTGTTCTGGGGTCCTGGTCTTTGGCCAGGACAGCATTTATGTTTTTAATAGTTTCAAGTTCCAAGTTTCATAGTTCATAGTTTCATAGTTCATGTCACAGTTTTAACAGTTCTTGTTCTATCAAGTTCATGTCCATAGTTGTTATTAGCCAGCGTGTTTCACAGTCTTATTATTTTGCATTCCTAGCCTTTGTGTTTTTGTCATTCTGAAAATCTTGAAGCCTTATTCTTTTCTGTTTATGAATTTTCTGCCTGGAGTTTCCAGTGGCCTTTGTTTTCATCGTTTTTGATCCTTTTGTTTATAGCTCTGTGTAGCTCTCTTTAGTTTGTGTTTTGGCAACCCTTTGGGTGAAGTTTTTTGTTGGCCCGTGTGCCTGATTTTCTTTATTTTTCCAATAAAGCCTTTTCCCTCCATCCTCGCATTTGGTGTCTAACTGGTCCCGTATCAAATATAAATATGGAATTGTAGCATAATAGGTCCCCTTTAATGTGTGGTGATATATCAGGGCCATTTCATGATTAATCAACACACATTTTTTAAAAACTGCTCCTTTAAGATTGGGGCAAAACATACAGTACCTGACTGAGTTTTCAAATTTTCAACACATTCAATTGTATCATTCAAGGCATGTGAAGCTCAGATGGGGCATGACACATACACCATAAACCTGAACTTTTGTCTGAGACTTTTCCTCCAACCATCACAATGGCTTAATCACCAGCTCACCCAATCAAATTTCATATAAAAAATGGCTTTCTTTCTTTCTTTTGCCCCCCAGCTGCTGATTCCCAGCCCCAGCAGAAATCATATGGAGTATGATCTCATGGAAAGCCAAACCTGAAAACTGCATCCTGATTGGCATTCTGATTTCCTTTCAGGTCCAGCCTTGAAGTCGCATGGACAGATTAATCACGGCTCTAAATAAATGTACATTATTGATATGATTTCGAACAAACTAAATTGTCACTGTAAAATGTTTGAAGGGGCTGTACTGGACAAAACTACTAATAAGTACTGGGTCATTCCATGCCAAGTGGACCAGTTTTTGGAAAGTTTGCATCACACTGTCTAAGAAAAATTTGAAAAAAATCAAGGGTGTTCGCCATCATTTCAAATGGTCAAATGCCAAATTTCAAGTTCCAACTCCAATTTTTCATGGAGTAATTGCCAATTTAAGGAGGCAGTGTCTCGTCACTTGCGGATGTACTAATGACATAGGCGTTTTTGAAGGGATACAAATACATTTTCTAGTGCTCCTAAATTGTCAGTAGGTGCATGTAGGTAAAATTACCAGAAATTTATGAATCTGCTATCAGATTTGGCATATCTCATTGGGGTTTTTCCTGTAATAGGCTGTTGAAAATGGCAATTTTTATAGAACCAAAATTTTTATTTGATTTTTAGCTGGTCCTCTAATAATTATATGACTGAAAATAGATTGGGGTTGTCAAGAATTTGGTTATTGTGAATTCAATTGCTGAAAGTATTTCTCAGGAGTCTATTTGTTAATTCTGGTGTTAATAACACATGATGTAGTCTTCACTTTTTGGACGTGGAGATATGATTTTACATTAAAACAAAAATGGATATTGTAGCAGGAATCTCTGGCTTTCCCATGCCCTTTCGCAAGAAAATCAATGTTCATCTGAATCTGTTTTTTCAGCCTGCAAAACTGATAAAAGTGATGAGAGTTTCATTTAAGAGCCACAAGGAAATTAATTCCCTCATGACTGCCTTAACTATTTGGGTCATTTCATGTCAATTCACACACCCTCCCAGTGACAGCTCTCAGATTTGACTGAAGAAAAAAAAAATTAGTTTTTCACCCCAAATGAAGGAATCCAAAATTTCAGCTTCATACCTTTAGTCATTTCGGCATTATGGCCCTGGGAAATGTGGGTGCCATGCCAACTTTTTTCCCACAATTATTTTGTAACCATAATTTGAGACCTATAACTTCTCTTTTATAAGAGCTTTAGGGCAAAAAATGGAAAAAACGGTCATTGATTGCCTCTTTTCTTGGAACCATTGCTTAGAAATGGGATATTAGTTCCATTGTATACAATATTAACCCTTTAAAACAGGAATATGCTTCATGCGATAATGATTTTTAGGATATTGGGGGGTCCAGGTAATTGAGATTTGTGTGTTTGAAGGCTTTTTGACAACTTCTTCATCAAATATGATGAGATTACTGAAACTCAGATGATTTCCAGGAACACCAGATCATTGGTGGGGTTATGGTACGGTTCCGAAAATTGTCATAGGACAAACGGACCTTTCAAAACCCTTATTTTAGGCAATAATTTCACCATGTCTCCTCTTGAGATAGACGATTTGCTTTTAAGATGACCAACTTACCCACCTTATCCAACTTCAGGGCCAATAAAAAGTTTGTTTATCCAGCTCCTTCTGTGAGAACATTTTTTTTTTTGAAAAAAGAAAAAAAAAAAGAGTCTGGAAAGTAGGTGAAATCTGATAATGAGCTCTGTATTGATGGTTTTGGTGGTTGAAATCACACTAATACCAAATAATACACAGAATAATTTTTTCATCATATCAGAGTGGAATTTCATCAAAATGATCATGATCTTGCTCATTAACTCTTCAAGGCCATATTGGCGTCCGGGAACTAGGAAAACTTCTGATTACCTCTGTGTTTAGTTCTGGTGGTTGATGAGAGAGAGAGATGTCATTGGGAAAGTTTCTGCAATCTGTGTGAATTGACATGGAATGACCCCTTTCCAAATGTATGGGCAAATACTTGCATACATTGCAATAATACTTCAGTTTAAGCATTCATGAATGAATTGCAGCTTTGGCATTTTTGTCATCCTTTAAGGGGGCATCAGGGGTAAATGATGTGAAAAAATTACAATTTTGGCATTTTTCTCATTTTATGAGATTTGAGTACTTGACTCTATGGTAAATACAACCCCAATTCCGAAATAGTTGGGACAAAGTGTAAATTGTGAGTAAAATCAAAACGCAATGACTTTCAAATCACACCAGCCAGTATTTTATTCACAATAGAACAGAGATAACATAGCAAATTTGAAACTGAGAAAGGAGGCGTCCCATTAAGCATCAAAATCAGCCCTCCTGATTTTCCAAATGATTTCTTTTTAGGATACTAGCATATACCCTCGAATTGTCAGATAAGCGTTAGCGAGCAGATTTCTTAGAAATTTTGACATTTGAAATTGGCCCGACCAGAATGGCGATTCTGTCCGTTACACAGTAACACTAAAGTTTGGGGTATCTACACAGCAAACTGGACACTTTAACAGTTTGTACTTGATATCTAAGCATATTATAGGTTGTTTTGTTCTGCAGTGGTGGTCCTCTTCTTGCATAAAATACAGCAGTGGTACTTCACCATGTTGGAACATTGTACTGACAACGCCCATTCCTAATCTCAGCTATAAATACTACCTCCCGTGTGTTCATTGGTCAAAAATATCCCAGAGATGATTGGTTTATGAATTCTGAAACTTGAATCTGATTAGTTTGGGATATGTTAGTTAATCTTTTTAATATTGGTGGAATATGTCCTACAATGTGATTGGTCTGATAATTATCACGTCAATTCGTATTGGATATATTTTCCAGACATATATTCTTGACATGAGCAATAAAACGAAATTCAAACTAAGTTGATCTTTGGCACCCGAAAACATAAAAAACTCATTGTCAATGAAACAAAACCAAAATATCAAAAAGAAGAAAAATGATTATTAGCGTATACAAAATCCTCCTTAAATTTTCCAATAAAGAAGTTTGCATAATTTGGAGAACAAGGGCTCCCCATACTGGCACCCTGACACTGTAAATAATATGCATCTTCAAACCTGAAGTAATTTCTATATAGAACCAGCTTAACCATCTCAGTTAAAAAATTAGTGGAATGATTGAGGTTAATACTTTTGTGCAGATAGTATGCAAGGGCCTCAAGGCCTTCAATATGAGGAACATTTGTAGACAAACTAACAACATCTATAGTACAAAGAAAATCATTTCCTCTAATATCTTGTATACAACCTAATTTACTAAGTGAATCAGTGGTATCTTTCAAGAAAGATGGAAGCTCAGAGACCATAGTTTTTATATGCTGTAAGACCTCACAAAACAATACCAAACAACGGACATTGCAGTGAGTGAAGGGCTCACGTGTTCTTATTGACTAACTTTAATTAGAGCATTCTCCTGGCTGGTGCGAATCACAATATAATGGATAATTTTCACCGTCCAAGGACAGGGCATAGAAACGCAACGGTTACGATTAATCTGACTCCATAAAGTAATTAGAATACCAAATTTAGTGGTATCCTCGTAAAATATCTGACTCCAAATTAGAATTACAATTGATAGTTTTGGAACAGCATGTGCGAATTTCGAGACAAATCTGCCATCAGATATGGCAGCGCAAGCCATCATTGCTCAGTAAATACGTCCCCAGGGTTAATTAAACGCAACTGTCCTGGAATCAATTCGACGATAAATCCATTGGATAGAAGAGATTACCATGATAGCAGCATCGAGGCCTAAACAAAATAGCACTGGGCATGAGCGTATCACGAACCCAGATTTATGTAAACCTAAAGGGCCCCTTATAGAGAGTAACCCGGTACTGGCTTATAAATAAAATATACGCCCATGGGTACTGCTGAATAGCTAGATCCCAAGGACCGGTATTACACAAACCCTTAAGGGGTAGGACATAATCTCAAATCTAACTTAGAAGTATCATTACCTACACATGTCTTGGTAGGAATTTTCCCTTAAATCCCAGTTGCAACAAAGCTAGAATATACGAGTGTTACAAATCAAAGAAAATCACGCAAGCTGAAAAAGGAATAACAATCATTTAATTACCAGGTAGGCACAACATGGATCAAACAAATCAACGCTTAGCTAATTACCAGTTACCCATTATTTACAAGGATTTAGAATATTTTCATACCTGGGAAAGATGAATGGCCACGCGGAGCTAAAGTCGCCTCACGTGGTCGGGGAGAACTCAGATGCCCCCTCGCTCCGAAACAAGGTAACATGTGACTTCCCCCACTTACCTACGCGCGTCACATGTTGACAAAGAAGAGACAGGAAAGAAGAGACCCGCCCAGTTCGAATCTCGTACTTTTAAAGAACCGAGGCCACGCCTCCGAACAAGGTAGAGGCCGAATCAGAGTTGCACTCGCAAAGGTGTTACCACCAGGGCAATTGCCCGCGCAAATTCTAGCCAATTTTTCAGGAGCTTCCCAAAAAGAGAGTGAAACATAATTTTAAGGGAAATGAAACATGTTTCACTCAACTCCTTGGACTACCCCGAGAATAAAGAGACCAAACATGATAGGAATATGTGCTAAAATGATGCAGTTGTCATGGAAAAGCCTTAAAATTGAGTATTATAGCCCCAATTGTGTTATCAATATATAAGTGGTTCCTTTCTAGGATATTGGACATAAACATATAATGAAATTGACCAAGATTTAGATTGTTTTAAGCAGATTAATGTAATTGGGCTTAAATTTCAATGGGACCAGTGATGGAAGTTTCAGAGGAAGTTGGGCCTGCTAGAACAAATGGCTCCAACCCCCTGCGAGGAAGAACAAAGAGGATTCTACCCCCGCAGCCAGGCAGCCCAGCATCCAGGTTGTAAAAGCTTACTGCTAGATTAACCAAACATTCAGATTTTACATGTGTAATGAGCACGTGTTTCAACAATATGATTTTTAACATATGGGGCTCTAATTTCGTAGACCAGGCTACGCCGGGCGCAAGTACTCCTCTGTCCTGCCTCTGCCCCTCCTTCCAGCGCAAGTTGGCAAAGAAGGCGACACAGCCGAGTGAAATCATGCTCACTGGCAAGAGAAACGATGGATAGCGTGTTCCTATTATTACAAACTGTTGCTGCTTTAAGTTTTGGGATTAACATGCATGGACAACAATGCAAGATACGTTACACATTTATTACCTCTGCCAAGGAGGTTATGTTTTCGGTGGCGTTTGTTTGTTGGTTTGTTTGTGTACAACATAACTCAAAAACTTTCGGCCGGATTTTCATGAAATTTTCAGGGTAGGTGGGTATTAAGTCAAGGAACAGCTGATTAAATTCTGGCATATCTAGGCCAAAGTACTGCTGAGATATACGCCAAAGTTCAAGATTTCAAGTCTTTCCAATGGGCCGGAGTTCCGATTGCCGTGCTTTTCGGTTTGCTGCCCCCTGGCGGAGGTCTGCGCTCTCTGAGTGCTTTTCTAGTTTTCAATATGTGATCTTAACTCAGTACGAGATCATAGCAATCAGGCTGTATTCCTTTCCCCCACTAAAGACGATAAAACCTAAGTGACAATAATAGTAGCCTAGTATTAAGCCGCTTGCACACTGGACGCGAAACAAATTTTTCGCTCAACAGATTGCGTCTTGTGTCAGGGTTTTAATAAATCTCCGTGTCCGACAGTCTATTATTGTTTTTAATTTCTTCAAATGTACTGACTCTTTTAGATATTAAATGTGAATGTTTTGATAAGAAGGCTCAGTTCTTCAAGATGAGTACCGAGATTAAGATGGCAGATTTCTGATTAAGCTCTGCTCAAATAAGTGTGTCGACACTGGCGCGAAACAATGTACAATGCCTCCGTGTCTGACAGCCAAAAAAAAAAAAAGAGGACGATTAGCACAGATTGATAACGTAATAAAGAATAAAAAGAAACATTTTAACAACAGAACATCCAATGAACACTGCGATTTATTTATTGGCGGGTCATCTTTGTTGGATATCCCGTTCGTTGCTGATATATTTTTATTCTATATTTCGTTACAGAATACACAGAATAAACAGAATATATTGATTTGCAAATCCTTTTCAACCTATAATCAATTGAATACACAGCAAAGACAAGTTACTTAATGTTCGAACAGGTAAACTTTGTCATTTTTTGCAAATATTAGCTCATTTGGAATTTGATGCCTGCAACATGTTTCAAAAAAGCTGGCACAAGTGGCAAAAAAGACTGAGAGAGTTGAGGAATGCTCATCAAACACTTATTTGGAACATCCCACAGGTGAACGGGCTAATTGGGAACAGGTGGGTGCCATGATTGGGCATAAAAGCAGCTTCCCTGAAATGCTCAGTCATTCACAAACGAGGATGGGGCGAGGGTCACCACTTAGTGAACAAATGCGTCAACTGATTGTCTAACAGTTTGAAAACAACATTCCTCAACGAGCTATTGCTAGACATTTAGGGGTTTCATCATCTACGGTCCGTAATATCGTCAAAAGGTTCAGAGAATCTGGAGAAATCACTGCACGTAAGCGACAAGGCCGAAAACCAACATTGAATGCCCGTGACCTTCGACCCCTCAGGCGGTACTGCTTCTAAAACCGAGATCAGTGTGTAAAGGACATCACCACATGGGCTCAGGAACACTTCAGAAAACCATTGTCAGTCACTACAGTTCGTCGCTACATCTGTAAGTGCAAGTTAAAACTCTACAATGCAAAGCGAAAGCCATTTATCAACAGCACCCAGAAACGCTGCCGGCTTCGCTGGGCCCAAGCTCATCTAAGATGGACTGATGCAAAGTGGTCTGTGGTCTGACGAGTCCACATTTCAAATTGTTTTTTGAAACTGTGGACGTCGTGTCCTCCGGACCAAAGAGGAAAAGAACCTTCCGGACTGTTATAGGCGCAAAGTTCAAAAGCCAGCATCTGTGATAGTATGGGGGTGTATTAGTGCCCAAGGCATGGGCAACTTACACATATGTGAAGGCACCATTAATGCTGAAAGGTACATACAGGTTTTGGAGCAACATATGTTGCCATCCAAGCAATGTCTTTTTCATGGACGCCCCTGCTTATTTCAGTAAGACAATGCCAAGCCACATTCTGCATGTGTTACAATAGCATGGCTCCGTAGTAAAAGAGTGCGGGTACTAGACTGTCCTGCCTGTAGTCCAGACCTGTCTCCCATTGAAAATGTGTGGCACATTATGAAGTGTAAAATACGACAATGGAGACCCCGGACTGTTGAACAACTTAAGCTGTACATCAAGCAAGAATGGGAAAGAGTTCCACCTAAAAAGCTTTAAAAATTGGTCTCCTCAGTTCCCAAATGTTTACTGAGTGTCGTGAAAAGGAAAGGCGATGTAACACAGTGGTAAAAAGGCCCCTGTGCCAACTTTTTTGCAATGTGTTGCTGCCTTTAAATTCTAAGTTAATTATTATTTGCTAAAAAAAAATAAAGTTTCTCAGTTTGAACATTAAACATCTTGTCTTTGCAGTGTATTCAATTGAAGAAAAGTTGAAAAGGATTTGCAAATCATTGTATTCTGTTTTTATCTACGATTTACATAACGTGCCAACTTCACTGGTTTTGGGTTTTGTAAATCTGTTCACATATCAATACTTTTACTTTTTGCTGGCTGGTGGACATGGAGTATTTTTGCATTTCGCGTTGGACAGTCTTGATCGTGCATACGATAATTTCTTCACACTGTCAATGGTCATGGAATTGATTTGCTCACGCACTATTTTATCTCTGCTGTGCAAATAAAGTGTGAATCTGTTCGATCCATCTGACTAATTTTCAAAAGAAAGACCGAATAAAGACTGCTGTCTCTCCTCAACGGAAGAAAACAGACAAATAGGCTAAAAAGACCAAGAAAAGTCGATAGCTATCAATTTGCATTCTGTGAAGGTCGAACACAAACATAGCCAAGTTTGCACGTCTAATAATTCCTGGAATACTCGAAAAAATTAGAACTTTTATGACTTTCGGACACAGAGCTATATTAAAACCCTGTCCGACTATCGCATCTTTGCATTGACCTTGTCTGTAATCAGTCGTGCGGAAAATTTGTTTCGCGTCCAGTGTGCAAGCGGCTTTAATGAGCATAGAACACAAGCATGCGATATATACACTCAACAAAAATATAAACGCAACACTTTTGTTTTTGCTCCCATTTGTCATGAGATGGACTCAAAGATCTAAAATTCATTCTAGATACACAATATTACCATTTCTCTCAAACATTGTTCACAAATCTGTCTAAATGTGTGATAGAGAGCACTTTTGCTTTGCTGAGACGATCCATCCCACCTCACAGGTGTGCCATATCAAGATGCTCATCAGACACCATGATTAGTGCACAGGTGTACCTTATACTGCCCACAATAAAAGGCCACTCTGAAATGTGCAGTTTTGTCTCACAGCAAAATGCCACAGATGGCGCAAGCATTGAGGGAGCGTGCAATTGGCATGCTGACAGCAGGAATATCAACCAGATCTGTTGCTCGGGCATTGAATGTTCATTTCTCCACCATAAGCCGTCTCCAAAGGCATTTCAGAGAATATGGCAGTACACCCAACCGGCCTCACAACCGCAGACCACGTGTAACCACACCAGCCCAGGACCTCCACATCCAGCAGGTTCACCTCCAAGATCGTCTGAGACCAGCTACTCAGACAGCTGCTGAAACAATTGGTTTGCATAACCAAAGAATTTCTGCACAAACTGTCAGAAACGTCTCAGGGAAGCTCAACTGCATGCTCGTCGTCCTCATAGGGGTCTTAACCTGACTCCAGATCGTCGCCGTAACAGACTTGAGTGGGCAAATGCTCACATTCGATGGCGTCTGGCACGTTGCAGAGGTGTTCTCTTCTCGGATGAATCTCGGTTTACATTGTTCAGGGCAGATGGCAGACAGCGTGTGTGGCGTCAAGTGGGTGAGCTCTTTGCTGATGTCAATGTTGTGGATTGAGTGGCCCATGGTGGTGGTGGGGTTATGGTATGGGCAGGCATCTGTTATGGACAAAGAACACAGGTGCATTTTATTGATGGCATTTTGAATGCACAGAGATACTATGCTGAGATCCTGAGGCCCATTGTTGTGCCATACATCCATGAACATCACCTCATGTTTCAGCAAGATAATGCACGGCCCCATGTTGCAAGGATCTGTACACAATTCTTGGAAGCTGAAAATGTCCCAGTTCTTGCATGGCCAGCATACTCACCGGACATGTCACCCATTGAGCACGTTTGGGATGTGCTTGACCGGCGTATACGACAGCGTGTACCAGTTCCCACTAATATCCAGCAACTTCGCACTGCCATTGAAGAGGAGTGGTCCAACATTCCACAGGCCACAATTGACAATCTGATAAACTCTATGCAAAGATGTGTTGCACTGCATGAGGCAAATGGTGGTCACACCAGATACTGACTGGTTCTGAGTACCCAGACCCCCAATAAAGCAAAAACTGCACATTTCAGGGTGGCCTTTTATTGTGGACAGTCTAAGGTACACCTGTGCACTAATCATGGTGTCTGATGAGCATCTTGATGTGGCACAGCTGTGAGGTGGGATGGATTGTCTCAGCAAAGCAAAAGTGCTCACTATCACACATTTAGACAGATTTGTGAACAATGTTTGAGAGAAATGGTAATATTGTGTATCTGGAATGAATTTTAGATCTGTGAGTCCATCTCATGACAAATGGGAGCAAAAACAAAAGTGCTGCGTTTATATTTTTGTTGAGTGTATATATATATATATAATATATTATATATGTATTATACAGTTTGTGGTTGGCTGAGAAAGATGTGAAGTCGTTAGTTTGCATCACAGATTCAGCTGCTTAATTAAGCCAGGTCAAGTTTCCATTACGCGTGGCAACCGCCTTTAATCTGACATCAGGACAATCGATATAGATAGGCCTACTATAATTTATGTCCTTATTCACAAAGTTACATTAAATAGTGCTGCCTGTAATTATTTCTTGCATTGAAATATACCAGACATTCTGGAAACCTGCCTGTGGGGTTTCGGTGATGTGTGCACATTGTGCGCCGGTCAGCCAAATTACCACTACACAGAAATTAAGCCAGTTTGGAGATGGTGAGGTTTCTGCGCAACTCCAGCGGAGACTTTTTCTACGAAACTGTCACTGCGTCTTGATGAATATGTGACACCTCCCCCAACTACACCGCCACACCCATCTCGGCGCATGTTCGTCTACCAAAGGCTACGCACCTCACGGAATTACCACTGCGCGGGCTGCGCCGGACGAAATTACCACTGCGCGGGCTGTGCCACGTTACGCCACCTGCGCTGCGCCAGGAAATTAGAGCCCATGTTGTGAGCCAAATGAAATATTCAGGTTCTACAATGCGAATCTATGAACTGGGAAATTGGCTCTGTGAGCAACTGTATACCTGCAATAATTGGACGTCCAAGGCTCTACCATATTTTTATGAATCTTAGGAAGTCTATAAAACACTGGACGAACAGGATTATGTTGAATCATGAAGTTACGTTCATCTTGGCTGATTGAAGATTCACTAAATGCTTTATTCAAAAAAGAGGTTATTTCTTTAAGAAATTTAAACGTAGGATACCCAGACAAAGGGTTATAAAATTGATTATTACTCAGTAGTCTTAATATCTCTGGGCCCGTATTCACAAAGCATCTTAGTGCTAAAAGTATATCCTAACAGCGGGCATTGAGGCGGCCATTGAGAAAAATTTCCTTCAAAGTGAAGGTTTCTGGATTCACACTTTCCAAACGGAATACCCTCCAGGCCTAAATGAGGAATTATTGCGAGGATGTTACTTATGATGTACATTAATATTTTTGTTTTGAAAATTATTGCTCACAAAAATTTTGCAATTTGCGGTTAGACATTTTAAAATTATCCTTCGCTTTTATTTGGTATATATTTTTGTACTATTATATGAGCCTCGATGAGTTGAGTCACTGATTGTATATAATTTTTGTTTCTTGGTCCTGTTGAATGCATTGATTGAGCGGCCATTAGCTATACTACACACGCAAATTCTCAGATTAATCACTTCCAGTATATAAAGTGCATATCCGCTCAATGTTGGCAACGCTGACGAAGGCTTTGTGTCCGAAATATAGTAATCAACTATGACCCTGATGACATTTATGTTTAAAATTATTGGCTATTCTTTGACCTTGAAAACGAAAATTGAAAAATGTCCGCACACTGGGTTGTAGCTCCCAATACTTTATTGACTAGAAAAGCAGGCAACGTTTCAACCCAGCAGGGCCTTCATCAGGCACATGACTTACATGACCCATAGACATGTATATATAAAAGCAGAAGGCCAATGACATCATTCTGACATTACTGTCAGCCAATTAAAGGACCGGTGTTAATTAATTAAAATAATCAAAAGTGCATTTTCATCAGTGAATTATTTCCTGAAAATAAGAATCATAGTGTTTTCTTTTATCCAGAATGAGCCCTTTATATCAATAGAGAGAGCGGGTCCTCTTCCACAAAGCTCACCATTTTGCACCGCCATGTTTCTACAGTAGCCCAGAAGGGGAAAAAAGTAATTAAATAAAGCACTGACAGGAGAGTGTGCCATTTGTGTTTGTGCAAGTTTTGCAGCCACCGTCACCACTTGATGGCTCTAGATCTCACATACTGGCCCTTTACGGCTAAGACACAAATACACTCAAGAATACAAAGTCAAGATTCATCATAGAAAAAATGACGCAATGAAAATATCACATATTATACAACAAGAGATGAAATAACATTTTTTGTATTAAAAATAAATGACATATGCAAGCAGACGTACCAGGCAGAAAGGCAAAGGGCAGTCACAGACAGGGTTTTATGTAAAATTCTTCATTCAAGCCTTTAGGACAGGGGTCACCAACCCTGTTCCTGGAGAGCTACCATCCTGTAGGTTTCTGCTCTGTCCCTAATTCAGCTCACCTGATTCAACTATTTAGCTACTTAACAAGATCGCGAGCTGGGCAATTAAGTTGCTCAAGAGTTGAATCAGGTGTGCTAAATTGGAGATAGAGCAGAAACCTACAGGATGGTGCCTCTCCAGGAACAGAGTTGGTGACCCCTGCTTTAGGACATGGTATTAAGAAAATAAATCCAATAAGTTTTGAGGACCCATCCTTCAAGATCACCCCCCTTTGGATGTTTCTCAACTTTTACTATGTCAACATGACTCAATCCACTGACATTATGACCCGTTTGTTTAAAATGGGCGGCCACAGGGCTGCGTTCATCTCCAGCTCTAATGTTACTTTTATGTTTGCTAATCCTGGTGCGAAGCGCACAGGAGGATTTCCCCCATGCAGGCCAGACCACAAAGGTGTAAATGACGGTACATTTGACGAAGTTCTCAGCCATGACACACAAAGGGAATTTGCTGAAATTGATGAAATGGATTCTAGTGAAATACAGTTTCCTCTCTTGCAGTTCAAGTGTTCAAGAAAAGGCACGACACAAACAAGCATCTATAAACTAATAACTTGGTTGGGATTCAGACACCCAGCCAGAGGGTTCTGAGACAAAAATCTTTGCTGTAACCTTCTCTGAGAGCTCATATGGTGCCTTCTGATTGTCATGACTATAACTAAGAAGTTGCCTTTTCCATTACATAACACTGACTCTCCATCATTTTACAGATGCAGTGCTAATTATCCTCTCACCCGTGTTCAACAGCCATGGCTGGATTGAACCATCATGAGCTCCTTTGCATGACTTGGAACGTGAATGGACTTCGATCTGACCATAAAAGAAAGGAAGTGTTGAAACAAATTAGCAATTCACACATTGTTTTTCTTCAAGAGACCTTCATTGGCCCAGATGATAGAGACATACTTCCAGAGATGACAGGTTTCAAAAAATTCTTCACACAGTACGACTCAAAAAGAAAAGGAGTAGCCATCCTAATTAAGGGGGAAATAGTTTCGGAGCGTTTCTGTGATTATGATGAGGAGGGGCGCTACATTGTACTTCTCTGTGAAATACAAGATGAGCTCTACACCTTAGTGAGTGTGTACAACCACAAACATGATCAAAAAGTGTTATACAAACTTGCAAACCTCCTTGAGAAGATTCATTCTGGGATGCTAATAATTGGAGGAGACTTCAACACTGCTCTCAACCCGCACAGTGACAGAACATCAGAACGACCAAACCCACAACATGTGCAGCTGTACGAACACGTTGATGCTCTCAGAAAAAAATTCAAGCTTGTAGACATTTGGAGAAAAAAGAACCCAGAGACAAGAGTTTACACTTATGCTCAGAGAGTTAAGTCCAGAATAGATTACATTTTCATACCAGAAGATAAAGAGAGTTTAGTTCTGAGTTGCGTGATTAAGCATACACGTGTTTCAGACCATGACCCTCTTTGCCTCACCTTGAATTTAGGCGGACCTGATGGCCAGTTTAATCAAGACAACACGACAGCCACAGGTTCAAGGGCTCAAAACTCAAGACTGGATGCCATTACTCCAGAAATGGATCGTCTTCATGATATCATCATTGACCAGAGCCTTTTCAATTCAAGACTAACTAAATACTTGAAAAGCTTGAAGTCCATTAATCATCAGCAGCAAATTCAACAAATGACTGAAACATTAAAAAGTGACAGGGAGCTTGTCAACAGACAGTTGAAAGGAATTAAAATACTTGGAGAGGAAGATCTGTTGAAAACCTTCAGAGACCTTTTATCTCAAACACTAAGCATTCCTAATTCAGAGAGGTAAGTATATATGATCAGTGTGCAAACAATACCGTGGCTTTTTTTTTTTTTTGGGGGGGGGGCATGCTTGCACCTGCCTCAAAGAGAAGACTTGGGGCTCAGTTATTCTTCAAAACAGCTGCGTGCATGGACAGATGCGGACACCAGAGCCGCAGTAGTTGTCAATTCAATTTAAGGCACAACACACACTTTAATACGCACCAAATGAAGTTTGACTGTGGTGCCAAAATAACCAACAATAACCCATCGGCACCACAAAATACAGAAAAATGTCATTTTGAATAAGAAAGTTTAATACTTTCTGAAAAACCTTGTCAACTGGATTTCCAAATCAAGAAAGGCTATGATCTGATTGACGAGCCAAAAATCTGTTCATGCTTCATAACGTATTGATTAGAACCTGAAAATAAAAGTGAAATGTAACGTTGGAAGTGATGCGTATGTTTGGAGATTTAAATATTCAATGAGGTTACACTGCTGTCTCGTGCGTCATTGCACACGTGGGAGGAGATGTGAATGTTTCTGTTGTGGAGGAACGCTGATAGTATTTAAACTTTAAAATGTTTTCACATTTAAGAAAATAGAAAATATATTCTACTCGAACATGGTGTATTATTTCACCCACCGGAACCCATTAATCAGAATATAAATTTTATGAGGCGGCGGATTATCTGAAGTGTCTGCAGAGTTAACCGCAATCAGCTACCTGCCAAGTGCGTAAAAATAGATATTTGAAGCTTGCTTTAGCAATATGTGCGATGTTACGTCTTGCCTATAACACCATCTGACAAACCATCACAATTCAATGCTAAAGGTGAATAAATGGCAATAGCTCCGACTTAAATACAGAAGCGACCACAGAGGCCTGGGGCCTATTGCATGAAGGCCGGATAAGGGATTAGCCTAGGATCGGTGCGGCATTAGCCTGATCACAAGCCCCGTATCGGTTGCACAGAGCGTGTGAGTTCAGCCATGGCACTAGTTACTAGGGAAACAAAGTCTGTGGAGCTAGCCAGCTCCAGATAAAGCTAAGCTCCTGCCTCCAACCAATTTCACCTCACCTCATTCAGCAGTCACCCAAATTGAAGATCAATGTCCTTCACAGTCATTCTGAATTGTCCACAACACATTGCTTTCTCAATTACAGTAGGCCCAGAGTAATTATCTTTTGTAGAAACTTGTGACCATTGATGTCAGTAAAACAGCCAATATTCGATCATTATATTCAAGTATCCATGTGACAATGGCCATTACAATTCAGTCCCCTGTCCATGTCACACTCTCACCATATTTAGAATCCGCTATTATCAGATTTGTCCTTATTCCCCAAGTTGGGACTTCCATCAGAGTTGAAAATGAGCAGTGCTGTATGAAGTAGCTTACCATGTTTCAGTGAGGTCTTAAATCACTGTGGTAACCCTACATACAGCACTGCTGCTACTTTTCTCCGTCTTTATTCAGACTGCAATGGGTGAGGTAGTGTCGTTGCCTTACTGCTGGACAAGAGTGCAATGTCTCTCGCTTCACGATACTGGAATCAAACATTTTCAGGGGGCTCCTTCACATAATTTTCTGACGTTAACATTTTACTCTTTAATTTGAGTATGCCTCCATCAGAGGTAATTAAACGCAGCAAGTAAACTCAACTAATCTGAAAACATCTTCTAGATTGACCTATCAATTCATTTTGTATAGGACAAAAAAGGGCTTGTTGTTACGGAAAAACGGGGAAAAACACACACAGGGGACACGGAACATTGAGGGGAGAGACACCAGATGCGAGGAATACCCGATTTAACTAGGCTTATGCCGTCAGAGGCGACGGCTTGGGGTATATCCCCGAATGCCCCCAATCCTCCAATTCCCCAATCCTTGAATACGGTGTTTCCCAACCCTCTCCTGGAGGCCCACCTGTCCGGCATGCTTTAGATTTCTCCCTGCTTCAGCACAGGTGATTCAAGTGATCAGCTCGTTAATCACCCCCCAAAGCTGATTGATGACAGCCTGATCATTTGAATCACCTGTGCTGGAGCAGGGAGAGATCTAACACATGCAGGACAGGTGGGCCTCCAGGAGGGGGTTGGGGAACACTGCTTGAATAGATTCAATACAATATAAAGCCCCTCAGGTCATGACATTTCATTTGAACTTAATTTCAGGTCAATCTGACAAATGTTTCTGAAGATATGGCCAAATTGGTAATTTTTCCATCATAAAGCGCCACCTGGTGGCAAAATATTGAACCATACAGGTATGATGTCATCATGTGACACATTGTGAGGTCATGACTTTGCAGTTGCACATAGTTTCATGTCAATTAAAAAAATGGTTCCAAAGATATTGCAAAAATTGTGAATTTTATGTGACAAAGCTCCACCTTGTGTCAAAATTTTGAACCAAACAGGTATAATGTCATCGTGGGACACATTCTCAGGTAATGACCTTTCATTTGCACTTGATTTGAGGTCAATCTGACAAATATTTCCGGAGATATGATAAAAACAGGCTCCTGGTGGCTAATCTAGAAATTGTAAATCGTCCAAAATCGAAACAGTTCTTCCTCTCTATGATACTTACTTATATCCAAAACTTGGAATTTCAAATTGAGATATTACTGCAGTTATCGCGTTAACACGTAAATCTGTTTTTGGCCCCTGGTGGCCAATCTAGATATCATAAATTGTCCAAAATCAAATCAGTTCTTCCTCTTTATGATACCTATTTATGTGCAAAACTTGAAATTTGTAATTGAAATATTACTGAAGTTATCACGTTAACACGTAGGGCGGCGGCGGTCGGATCAAAAACATAAAACTCAAAAGACTCGGGGAAGAATGAAAACGTGGCACACAGCAAACCACCGTGCACAAGCACTGAAAAAGGGAGAACTCAGAAACTGGTATATACCAAAACCCGGGCACACTAAGGGGTCGGCACGGACTGGGGCACTTGGGAACACTAGGGGATTGGCACAGACTTGGGGCACTCGGGAACAGTAGCCGGTTGGCACAGACTGGGGCACTAGGGAACACTAGGGGGTTGGCACGGACTGGGGCACTCAGGAACACTAAGGGGCTGGCACGGACTGGGGCACCGGGAACACTAGGGGGTTGGTACGGACTAGGGCACTCGGGATACAGGAAGCTCGGGAAAGCACAGCTGGCGCAGATGGCAGAATCGAGGGGGCACAGCTGGCGCAGATGGCTGACTTGGGAGGGCACAGCTCGCGCAGATGGCAGACTCGGGAGGGAACAGCTGGCGCAGATGGCAGACTCGGGAAGGCACAGCTGGCAGATAGCAGACTCGGAAAGCACTGCTGGCAGATGGCAGAGTCGGAAGGCACTGCTGGCAGATAGCAGACTCGGGAAGGCACAGGGACACTCGGACACAGAGGGCTCGGGAAACGTCTGCCAGACTGCACTAGATGGAACTGCACAGGACAGCTCTGCACGGGACTGCACTCAGGTCTGCCTCTGTCTAGGATTGAAGTCAGGTCTCCCCTGCACGAGATTAAAGTCAGGTCTGACTGCGTCCGCTGAGCCGGGAAATATAAAGGGAGGGGGCACGGACAGACACAGGTGCTGAAAATAATATAAATTACAAGGGGTGGAACACGAGGGAAACCTAATTACATGAAAAAGGAAAACATCAACACATGGACAAGGATCACAAGACTCTCCCGAAGAGGGGATAAATAAACTGGAAAGGACTTCTAAGTGCACAGAGTGAGAGGCAGGACAGAGATGAGAGAATTTGCAGAGAATCTGCAAGAAACGCAGCGAAGGAGATAAGCGAAAGCAAGAGGCGGAGACTAGAACAGGGCGAAATGCGGAGAGGTCGTTAGTCAATTAGTCAGTGCAGCTGTACAATCCTGAGTGCTCGTTAGTACGTTAGTCTAATATACAATGTTAGTTTTGGTAAGTAAATTATAGAAAACAACAAACTGTTAGTAGGGTTAGTAAGACAGAAAAGCAAGGTGAAGCAAGCAAACGAGATCGGAAGGAAGGCTGAGACCCAGAATCCATTAAATCACCCGAAATAGTGACACAATCTATTAAGACAGAAACGGCAGCGAACTAATGACGCAACTGGGGAAAAAACAAAAACCGTACATGGGTAAGACGTGGACCGGAGCAACATGGGAGAGATACGAAATGTGAAACACTAAAACTGACACCGAAAACAGACTTAACAATAATTAATAAAACCTAATAATAAAAACATACCATAACCCTAACCTAACAAGAGTTGTCAGAAAGACAACAAAACTCGCCGGGGCAAGGTTAAAGTTTTTCTGCACGCAGACGGACGCGAACGTGAACGCGGACGGACGCGGACGCCGGGGGTACGACAATAGCTCTCCGGACGTTATTCGTCCCGGTGAGCTAAAAACACGAAAGACACGGACAACCTTAACCAAAACACGGAAACTCACAGAACACAACACTTGTGGCAAAATTGCTTTACATATTTGGTAAACAAATGTGCTTCCACAGCTTTGTCAAACTATTAATTGCCTTATTAGTTGTCGTGTGCATTTCATGCCCAATTTCATTACATAATAAACTCGCTTGATATTAAATATGTCTGCCAAGCACGGCTTGTTTCGTTCACGGTAACGCTGAAGTGCATCAGCGACTCCTTTTCGAGTTTACTTTCACTTGAGATAGCTCACTTTATTTTTTTATTTTTTTTAAATTTATTTATTTATTAATTTATTTTTTGTACTGCATATATATTTCTAGTTTGTGTCATATTTGTCACAAACCATAAAATATTAATGCAGTTTTGCTCTAGCAGCATTTTTGTGTGTATGTGCTTGTGACTGTAACCACCACCGTCCCTCTTAGCGCATTGCACTGGTTTGCACTGGTGGTACCCGACCTCATCCCATATGGGTCCTCCTCTGGATCGGGGTCCTTGGTCTCCTCCACTGGTTCGGGTCCTGCGGCCTGACTGCCCTGGTGATTTGGGTGTCGGGCTGTGCCACCTGGCTAATCTGACCCAAGTGGGATTGCATGCACCAGTGGTGATCTCATTAGCTAAATCGAATCCAATATGGCGACAGCCGTCTGTGACCCAAGCTTCACTAATGATTGTGGACCAAAGGGCTGCATCGCCAGGAGCATCACCCTGCGGTGTCTTAGAGCGGGACCATTTCCCAAAGTTTCTATCTGGCTCCCTCTGATCTCACTTCTATTTTCTCCTCTTCTATGTCCCTGTCCTTGTTGTCTTTGTCTTTTTATGTTTATTGGTGTATAAATATTGTGTCCTTCTATATCTCACTGTGGTGTCTTTGCCCTCATCGACAGATCATGTTATTAGTTGCCCATAAAAGATAGGCCAATGAGATAGCTCATTTTAAAAGGAGCCGTATCTAAGTTTGTGGCCAAAACGGGTAGTGCAATAAACATTCAAAATACTGGAGAGCGCAGTATCCTCTCCCCCAGACGAGAGGTTGCTGGATCCAGAAAGAACTTACTACAAGGAGCTACCATGGCTACGTTTTAATATCACCAATGATTTGCATAATGCCAGAGAAACGGACTCTAATAACGCATTGCTAATGTTAGCTATGACGAGTCACGGTTTTTATTTCTCAAACAATTTGTTACCTAGTCAATTTGATTACCCACCTGCATACACACTAATGTACCATGAACGAACATACATAATGTTATTCGCCTGTAGAGAATATTTTAAATGTTCGTGCCTACATTAAATAGAATTAAGTTAGCCAAACTTGCTGAATCTTACCTGTCCAGGAGAAAATTAGCAATTTTGACGTCGGTCTTCAAATTCTTCTCCGCTTTTAGCCGTCTCCATCTTTCAAAGGCATGTCCTATACAGATCCTTGTTTTGTTTCTCACTTTGTCTCGACGTATTTCGGAATCATAACAAGACCTTTTAGGTTTAGTAACGTCAGACATTTGTGCTCAAAAATTCTGATAGCTGCAGCTCAGTGGTAACTGGCAACCTGGATGCCGAAATGCTACTGACTTCATGATTGGGAGATAGGTGGAGGGCGGTGCAACAGGCCAAAACAAAAAATGACAACCTCAACATTAGTTGTGGGCTGCAACTTCGCTTTTGTAATGAGAATATTCTGGCTAGAATTCTGCTGTCAGTGATATAAGTATTTTAAATTAACATCATTCCTTAATGTCTGGTGATATATTACGGTAGAGGTCTTCACGGGTCCAATTTGACTGACCCGAACCCAAACGGTCCCGTGAAAATTGTACCCGGAGCCGACTGGCCCCGAGCTATTACTATAAATCTTAGTTCCAAACCCAAGCACCACCGAGATATGTCAGAACCGGTTCCGAATAGAACTGTGACATACCAGCCCTGAACCCTAAAAAACCCATGGACCCGAAATGCCCAAGTTGCTTTATGATTTCATACAAGTTGACTAGCGTTAAATAAGACTTGTTTTTATTACTTTCTGTTTCTTACCTAAACGTAGTAGTCTTCTACCTGGTTCCTGCTGCGGGCACTGCCAGCCCCACTGGCCATAACGTGATGAAAACAAAAATAAATCCACTTCGTCGTTTTCTTGTTTAGACGGTCATGTACTAATATCCTTCTTCTTAGCCATTGCTAACGCATATCTTCTCTTGTTTAATTAATGTTATAATTCTGGGGTTTCAATTGTGCTTTGCAGAGCATACCGCGGTAACAGCACGCTGCGGAAACTAAATTGTTTAACCATTTTGAACCATTAACCAAAACGCAGTGGATCTTTTGCCGTCTGGTGGCTATGGCTGAATCCAAAACTCCACAGTTCACTGCACTTGTAGACTTGCGGACTTTGCGGGCGCATTCATGGGAAGTCTGGGAGTGCTGAGGGCTGTCCAAATCCACAATTGATCCAGTACACAAGGGGCCTCAAGCGGACTTTCTGCGGACTTCCAGAGAGTCCCCTTGGGGTGCAGACTTCGGCTGAATCCAAATCTCCACCCTCTGGACTTGCAGACTGAGCCCTCATGGACTTCAGGCGTATGTAATGTGACGTCTTCACCATCATCACGTAAAGTCTGCAAGAGCGGGAGTCTGCTGCATAATAAAATGAGCTGATAGACGGGCTTTGAGTTTGTTTCACTCATTTCTGTGCAAATGCATATTGATTACATCTGTAGCCTGTATTTCTGTATGATAATGTTGAATTTAATATCTGGCCTACGTTATAGAAGTAATGTTTTGATATTATAAATTTCTAATTAGTTTATGTGGTTTTGTGCGTGAATGTGCTTTTCTTCTGTCAGCAATTTGGAAAAATTAAAACGTCACGTCCGTATTGCACTGTATTATGGGTAATTACACTTGTGAAATCTGCTGCAGTCTGCACCCCAAGCGGACTCTCTGGAAGTCCGCAGAAAGTCCGTTTGAGGCCCCTTGTGTACTGGATCAATTGTGGATTTGGACAGCCCTCAGCACTCCTAGACTTCCCGCAAACGCGCCCGCAAAGTCCGCGAGTCTACAAGTGCAGTGAAGTGTGGAGTTCTGGATTCAGCCTTCAGCAGATTTCACCAGTGTAATTACCCACAATACATTGCAATACGGACGTGACGTTTTAATTTTTCCAAATTGCTGACAGAAGGAAAGCACATTCACACGCACAAAACCACATAAACTGATCAGAAATTTATAATATTAAAACATTACTTCTGTAACGTAGTCCAGATATAAAATTCAACATCATCATTCAGAAATACAGGCTAGAGAGGTAATCAATATGCATTTGCACGGAAACGAGTGAAACAAACTCGACGCCCGTCCATCAGCTAATTTTATTATGCAGCAGACTCCCGCTCTTGCAGACTTTACGTGATGATGGTGAAGACGTCACATTACATACGCCTGACATCACGTAAAGTCTGCACGAGCAGGAGTCTGCTGCATAATAAAATGAGCTAGTAGACGGGCTTCGAGTTTGTTTCACTCGTTTCCGTGCAAATGCATATTTGCTTTCCTTCAGTCAGCAATTTGGAAAAGTTAAAACGTCACGTCCGTATTGCAATGTATTATGCGTAAGTACACTGATGAAATCTGCTGAAGGCTGAATCCAGAACTCCACACTTCACTGCACTTGTGGACTCGCAGGCTTTGCGGGCATGCTGAGGGTTGTCCAAATCCACAATTGATCCAGTACACAAGGGGCCTCAAACGGACTTTCTGCGGACTTCCAGAGAGTCCGCTGGGGGTGCAGACTTCAGCAGATTTCACCAGTGTAATTACCCGGGTAGCGGCAAGATGGCAGCAGGTGCAGACGCATAATCTTACAGCTCTCATTTGACGCCAACTTTACCACTCTCAAATGATAAAGTAAGACTTAAAACTTGGTTCAAAGTGGATTTAAGACGATATAAAAGTCATAGTGGAAGTATTTTTGGGCAATGGTTAAAATAAGGTTAAATTATAAATGGCTAAAGTAGCTAGCAAGAAGGAGGACGTGAAAACCGGGAAAACCCTCGATGACCATGGATATGCTATGGCTGCTTCAGTAGGCGAAGATGACACGGACACTTCGATAGAGTTGGACTTAGCAACGCAGCTGAAAAGCCCAGCTTGAAAGAAACTGAAGAATAAAAGAATGGAAGAACCTTCTCCTCATGAGCCTTCTCTTGGTGAGGTGCAAGCTAACATTCTTCATGCTGTCAACTGCAGAGCAGACAGCTTAGAGCTAATGATATGGGAAAACTCCTCAGCTTTTAATGAAATGCAACGTGCTGTGCAATTTGCTACGGATGACATCCAGAAACTCAAAGAGGACAGCAAAGCTGTTTCTAAGATATGTGCAACCCTGGAAAAGACGGTTAACACGATGGAAGAATGCCTGGGGGGAAAGTGAAAGGTACCGAAGACACTGGGCCCTTCGCCTACAGGGAGTTCCAGAGGTAAAGGGGGAGAACGTGAAGAAAATGACCATAGAAATATGCCGCAATGTCGCCCCGGTGGTCGGTTATATGGAAATGGCAGTAGATGTTGCCCACAGACTAGGAAAATATCAGAGTGAGAAAACGCCTCCCATTATTGTGCTTTTTTTTACTTCCGCGCCGTCAGAGATGCGGTTTAGTTTAAAGCGCAGGACTGCCCCATGCTGAAGGACAGGAGACTAAAACTTCCAGAAGATCTGACTCAATTCGATAAAGCAGCAAGAAACAAACTTTGGCCATTTATAGAAAAAGCCAGAAAGGAAGGAAAGAAAGCAGGCTTTAAGGGGATTAGAGTTTTTATCGGAGGAAAGGAAATTTTTGCCAATGAAATTACTCTTTTCAGAAGTTGCTGCAATGCACAATAACCACCAAAATTGTGAATGGCATAATAAAGTACGCGTTTTCTCGGAATGTTAACGGGACAATCATCCGATTCTTAATTTTTTTCCCAGGAGAAAAAAAAAAAGCCAGTTTACACCGGAGTGTACATCCAATATGTTTTATACTTTGTATCCTGGTCGATTTATGCGATTATACGGCGAACAGCTACACGGTAGTACTGATTTTTGTCGGATAGTTAACGGAACAGTCATCTGGTTCTCTATACTTAAAAAGCCCTCCATAAAAAGCACTTGCTGTTGCTGTGATGTACATTGACCAAAACGGTGAGCGACTAAAAGGTATTGATGAATTTTGTTGGACAGTTAATGGGACAGTCATTTGATTCTTTACTTTTCTCCATAAAAAGCAGTTGTTTTTGCTGTGATGCTCTGACCACCAAACGGTGCGGTATTACTGATTTTTACTGGACAGTTAGTGGGTTTGTTATCTGATTCTCTACTTTTCTCCATAAGAAGCATTTGTTTTTGCTATGATGCACATTAACCAGTAAAACGGTGAGTGACTAAACAGCGTTACTGTTTTGTATGGGACAGTTAATTGAACAGTTGTCTGATTCTCTGCTTTTCTGTTCCTTATTTTTTTGTCTTGAAAGCATTGCCAAATTGTTAAAGGCTTATGTATACATCTATACGTTGAACCCCAACTTAACAAAGAGAGGGTAGTTGGTGTTCTTTAGTTTCAAGAGTAACACTTTTCTGGTTGGGGAAAAAAGTCTTTTTGTTTGTTAATTTTATTTATTATTTATGTTATATGGACATAAAACTGATTTCGATCAATGCCAGAGGACTACGATCTTTGGTAAAGAGGAAATCCTTCTTCCTTTTTTGTAAAGACACAGGGGCTGATTTTATTTTTATTCAAGAAACCTTTTCATGCAAAGAAGATTCTAGTTTTTGGAAAACTCAATGGGGCCAAGACATTTGGTTGACACATGGTTCAAATCATTCAGCAGGGGTGGCGATTCTGGCCAATAATTTTAAAGGTAAAGTTCTGTTTACAAGAGTGGACATAAAGGGACATTAGATAATTTTAGTTATAACCATTGCAGACAAACCATTCATTTTATGCAATGTTTATGGTTACTGTGTGAATTTACTTAACAACATGCTTTTAGAAGATATTGAAGACGAATTATCTAGACTATTAATAAATTACCCCTTAAGCAGAATTATTATGGGAGGTGATTTCAATGTTATTATGGATAATATTAAAGACAGAGCTCCCCCTAGATATAATGCTGGTAAAAAGAAGATCCTTGATTTATGCCAAAACTTGAACATAATTGATATTTGGAGAGTAAAATTTCCATTAGAGAAACAATATACATGGAATAACAAAGACTTCTCTTCTCAGTCAAGACTTGTCTTTTAGTTAATATCCTCTGATCTTGAACCATCTGTTACATCTGTCCATATTATTCCAGCAATAATGACCGACCATAAAGCCATACAGTTAAAGATTAATTTATGTGATACTCAAAAAGTTAGTTCTAATGGCTACTGGAAACTGAACAATTCACTCCTTGTATATGACGACTTAAAAGACTCCATTACAAAGCTCATTAAGACATACTGGGATTTAGCACTCAGGAATGAAGACTATATGAAATACTGGGAATTTCTTAAGTTCTAAATCAGATCAGTCTGTATTAAATTTAGAAAAGAACAAGCAAAGAAGAGAAGAGAATACCTTGTTAAAATTACAAAAGAAATCTCAGATATAACAGAAAAAGACTTCTGTAGTGCTGAAGACCTGGAAAAGCTTGAACTGCTTACAGAATGACTTGAATAAAATATATGAAAACAAGGCAAGGGGTGCATTTGTACGATCAAGAAGGCAATGGCTGGAGAAAGGGGGAAAAAATTGTGAATACTTTTTTAGTCTTGAAAAGAGAAGGGGTGAACAGAATATAATTAGAAAATTAGAAATAAATGGTACTGTCACAGAAGTGGTGGATATTATTGCAAAATTCGTAGGTAACTTTTACGAAACACTTTACGAAACACTTTACTCATTAGATACAAACATTAGTGATTCTTTTGAACTGTTTTCATTAATTCCTGACATCCAAAAGGTGGAAGATGAATTCAATACTATATGCTGTGATGAAATAAGCTTAAGTGAAATTAAATTTGGAATATCTCAACTTAAAATCAACAAATCACTTGGTAACAATGGTTTAACTTCAGAATTTTATAAGGCTTTTATGCCTGAATTAGAAGTATTTTTGTTGGCCGTTTTTAGGGAGGCAATAAACAAAGGTGAGTTATCACACTCTAGGAAGCAGGGTGTGATCACCCTTATTCCTTAACCAAACAAAAATAACCAATTATAGATAATTGGCGCCCAATTACCCTATTAAACAATGACTATAAAGTGCTGGCTGCAATCTAAGCTAAACGTTTGAAGTTTGGTTTGCATAAGTTTATTGATGAATGTCAGTCAGGCTTCCTAAAAGGACGTAATATCTCTAACAATTTAAGACTGGTATTGGATCTAATAGACTATAATGACTTACTTGACGATGATCCACTTATTTTATTTTTAGATTTTAAAAAGGCTTTTGATAGCATAAGTCATAAATTCATCTTTGATACTTTAAAATATTTTAATTTTGGACATTTCCTTATTAAGGCAGTTAAAACCCTATACCACGATGGCAATAGCTCTGTTAAACTTTTCCACGGAACTTCCCCAAGAGTCAACATTTATGGAGGCATTAGACAGGGCTGTCCAATTTCACCACTCTTATTTTTGTTAGTTTCCCAGGTTTTATGCTCCCTAATCACCAAAAGCCATTTTGAAGGTATTCGACTAAATGACAGAGAGATTAAATTACCTCAGTTAGCAGGCGACACTACAATTTTCTTGAAAAATGAAAGTCAGGCTGCTGGTGCAATTTCTGCAATCAAGCAATTTTCTAAGACCTCTCGCCTCGTACTATATATTTCAAAATGTGAAATACAGACTCTAAAGAGGACTAATAGCTTTTACATTAAAGAAATAAAAAAATACTGTTACCTATTTGGGGATTAAAATATCCAAAAACAACAAGGAAATGAATACCTTAAATATCGACCCTATATTAGAATCTATCAAAAAAAAAATTTACTTCATGGTTAGCTCGGGATTTAAGTCTACAAGCTAGAGTTTTATTATCCAAAGCAGAAGGTTTGTCCCGGGCATCATTTATATTTTCATCCATGGCAGACTCAAAATCCACCTGTAGTACTTTGGACAAGTTATTACACAACTTTATATGGAAAAACAAACCACACAAAATAAGAAAAGAGGTGATGTCAAACAAGATTAGTGATGGAGGACTAAATGTGTTGGATTTTTCTTTATTTAATATTACTATTAAAATTAAATGGGTTAAAAACTACTTAAAAAACCCCTTCAGTTTATGGAACATATTTCCACATTTTATTTTTCAGAAGCTCGGTGGTCTTAACCTTTTACTCCAGTGTCCCTATGCAGTGGGTAAACTTCCTGTTAAATTAGCTGCTTTTCACAAACAAATGTTGACATGTTGGACTTTATTATACAATCACAACTTTTCTCCCCATAAACATAATATATGGAATAACAGTTACATAACATAGACGCAAGAACTTTATCTTTCACAATTGGTTTGATAATAATATTATATTGTTCAATCAATTAATAAAAGAAAATTCAATTTTCTATACATATAAAGAATTTATAGATAAATATAACCTTAACACATTGGTAGCAGAATATAATATGATCATGAAAGCTATACCAATTGAAATACTAACTTTACTAAACACCTTGTCCAATACCATTACTCAGATGAAAAATTATATTGAAATTAATGGCATCAACTTTTTAGACAAAAAAATTCAACAATAAAATTTTTAGAGAGATACTAAACAGGAAGTCTACCCCAGCAGCAGTGTTTAAATTGGCCTCTGAATTTGATGTTGACTGGAAAAAAGCCTGGTGTTCACCACATCTTTTCTTTATTTCAAATAAAGTATAAAGGAAATCTCTTTTGAAATAAAACATAAATATTACCCATGCAATGAATTGATTTCGAAGTATTGTCCCAATATGAAAAAAGGAATGTGTTTTTTGTGAAGTGCAAACAGAATCAACTGAACAGTTATTCATAGATTGTGTATATTCTGAAAAATTCTGGAAAGACATAGAAAATTATTTATCCGACCAATGTAATACTACTATTTATATTGAGAACGTCGATATTCCTTTCTACTTCACACATGCAAATCATATCTTTCAATATATTACAAATCTATTCATTACCTTTGGAACATTTTTTATACATAAATCTAGATATTTAAAGAAAAGGCCTCTCTTCAAAGTCTTTATTTTAGAAATGGAAACATATTTTATGTCCCTTAAAGGCTCGAGTAATAAAATGGCATTGAAATGTACAAGATATGTATATGATTGTAACCTAATACAATAGTCTGGTTCCTCATCTGGATATTTTAAGCATATTTTTTCATTTACTTTTATTTATTATCTTTTATTTTGTTTTTATTTTATTTGTATTTGATCAGTTTCTTTTACTTTGTATATATATATATATTTTTTTTTTTTTTTTTTTATGTACACTTCATAATACCTTACTATATTTTGTATCTCAGCTCATAAATTGTAATGCCTCTGAATCTTGTTCAATTAAAAAAAAAAACCAGTGTAATTACACATAATACAGTGCAATACGGACGTGACTTTTTAATTTTTCCAAATTGCTGTCAGAAGAAAGGCTGATTCACGCACAAAACCACATAAACTAATTAGAAATTTATAATATTAAAATGTTACTTCTATAACGTAGGCCAGATATAAAATTCAACATCATCATACAGAAATACAGGCTACAGAGGTAATCAATATGCATTTGCACGGAAACAAGTGAAACAGACTCGAAGCCTATCAGCTCATTTAATTATGCAGCAGACTCCCGCTCTTGCGGACCTTACGTGATGATGGTGAAGACGTCACTTTAGGCATATGTAATGTGACGTCTTCACCATCATCGCGTAAAGTCTGCATGAGCGGAAGTCTGCTGCATAATAAAATGAGCTGATAGACAGGCTTCGAGTCTGTTTCACTCATTTCCGTGGAAATGCATATTGATTACCTCTGTAGCCTGCATTTCTGTATGATGATGTTGAATTTTATATCTGGCCTACGTTATAGAAGTAACATTTTAAAATTATAAATTTCTAATTAGTTTATGTGGTTTAGTGCGTGTGTGAATGTGCTTTTCTTCTGTCAGCAATTTGGAAAACTTAAAACGTCACGTCCGTATTGCAATGTATTATGGTTAATTACACTTGTGAAATCTGCTGAAGTCTACACCTTAAGCGGACTCCCTGGAAGTCCGCTGAAAGTCCGCTTGAGGCCCCTTGTGGACTGGATCAATTGTGGATTTGGACAGCCCGCAGTACCCCCAAACTTCCCGTGAACGCGCCGGCAAAGTCCGCGAGTCTACAAGTGCAGTGAAGTGTGGAGTTTTGGATTCAGCCTTGGATTCAGCCTGTGTAGGTGTTTCGCTGTTATGTCAGCACTTCCTGTGGACATGCGCACTTGGCGTTAATACTTCACACTTACACCGCGAGTAGGGCTCTCTCCATTGGAGACAAGTTCGATTCGTTTTCAGATGTTGAAAGGGTAAGTAAGTCTTGAAAAAAGAGCAGTTTATATCGTTCTGGCGCCGAGAGAGCCTCACAATTGAAGGTGCTCAGAAAAAATTCAAGAAGTTTGTCGTTGATGAAGCTGCGTAAGACAAACTTCGGTATCAATTTGTTAAGTTTACGTGCATGAAAGGTGGCCGAGGTTCTGAGTACAAGGGAACAGGACAAGTTAGTCTCCAATAAAATCTCTACTACCGAAGGAATATCTTCCATACGTGCTGCAATAAGAGACAAAGGCATGCGAAAATTTAAAAGAAAAAAAAATGACGTCGAGATTCGTCTAGAAAAACGTTTGAGGGGGCTTATTACCTCCAGATTGATGGAAATTATATTCCGGTAACTAAATCAACTGACGAAAAACATTTTGGACAAATCGGAAGTTTTGGATGACGAAATTTGCCCTTATTCCTTCACTCCAATTATATGTCCGGGCTGTTACGACTGGCCTATTTCATTCTGAATTTCAGTATAAGCCAGCTGGGCTACGTGACAGTAGCTGGGTTTCCATCGCCTGTCTCGATGCGCGTTTAGAACGTATCGCATCGGAAAATTATGATGGAAACGGCAAAATTCAAATTAAAACCCCCCGATTTGCACAAACAAAATTTTGCTTAGATCGCCGCGTTTAGGATGATTCGCAAAGTGTTGATTCGCACAAATGAGGATGGAAACAGTTTTATTCAAAATAAGTATGACGTGGCACACTTGCACACATGTGAATAAACAAAAACTATTGTTTTGTTTCCTGTTCTACAGTCAGGTAATCTTGTAACTCGCTTGAGTCCTTACTGTAGTTTTCATGCTTTTTTTCCCCCTCACACATTTAATGGAAGCACGCATGATTCGCATTTCCCAAAGATTCGTATCACTTTTGGGTGGAAACAGAGCTAGTTCCTCTAGACCCACGGTCATTACGGTCAAATAGCTTGAATGGCCTATTCGCATGGGACAAGAAATCGCCGTTGTTCTGTCAGAAGTAGGAGTAAGGCTGCTTTTACACCAAAAGCGAAACTAATTTTTTCGCACGATAGATTATTTTCAAAGTCAATGCAAAGACGCAAGAACGCGTTTCAAGTGTATTCGTGTCTTTGCATTGGTTTTGAATGTAATCTGTTGTGCGAAAAAAATTGTTTCGCGTCCGGTGTCAAAGAGGCTTAGCTTGGTATACTATGCCGTCACTCTCCTGTCGACATGTGCTGAAGGGTAATAATAATAATAGTAATAACAAGGCAATCAGAGATAGCAGACCTGGCCCCAGCCACGGGCTGACAGACAGACTGACAGAAACACACACACACACACACACAGAGAGACATGATCATTGCTTAACGTGGCCCCCTAGGGGAGGGGCCAGGTAATAATAATGGTTAGCCAGGAACGTTTGCCCAAAAGCAAGATCGTGTATCCCCGGGTCCCCGGGTGTGTATGCTGATGGGGGGGTTGATGGGCTCTGGGGCACCTCATAAGTTAACTTTAGCCAACACTGGTTCAAAGATTTGCGATCCTCTGATTACATGCCTATTATCAGGACAACTGGGACGAGTAACAAATTTCTGCTGGCGATTAATGGATGAAGCTAGCTCACGGGTTTTGTACAAAACAAACAAATTATTCCTGGCGTCCTATCACCGCCCATTACAGCACTAATGCTTGCCAGGGGAATAAAATTTTTATTTTTTTTTATTTTATTAAGAGCCATAGGTGCTGTGTTTCTGTGTGAGGCAATAGCTTTGAAACTCATTTAAAATGTAAGCAAATAGTTTTTGTAATTTGGACAAAATTGGTAAAAATATCCAGCCAAGTACATGGCTACCTGAGGATTGTGACATTTGCCAACCACTGAAATAAGTGGCCCCTAAATTTTAATTTTTTTTCCTGCTATCAGGGCTTCATTGACGGTGCTCTATTTGTCCTGTCTCTTGAATAGTTAAAGTAAGGCCACCAAACAGAATTTCCTGATTTACTCAAATAGGGAATATTTATCATGTGATGGTTTTAATGAATTGCCATATTACATCTTAGCTGATAGTGACTCATATGCATTGCTTTGCAATTTACCCGGCCTCTGAAAATAAAAAGGGATTCTTTTTAATTTGTTAAAGATAAGAAAAAATATGCTAGTCATTTTTAAATATTTGTCTTTTGAAATATGCATGGTTTGTTTTGCATTTACACCCTACCTCAGAAATGTTGTTTTTTGTCTGACAAAAATGTAAGCAATCTTTTTTAGTCATAATTTGTCTGCAAGTTCTTTCTGAAAAAACAAATCATGAAAAAAAATGGTATTGTTAACCCAGTGTCGGAAGGCATATCAAATCGTCAGTTGAGGGTATATCATTACATCCCTTTGCATTTTGTAATTCATATATAAAATACAACACAAAGTTAATTATGTAGTAATTGTCTATTATTTTTTGATAATATTCTTCTTTTGGCTTTTTATCAGATCTGCAGGGATGCCATTCACAAGCAGCCCCGAATTCCTGCTGGATCAAGTGAAAGCTGCAGCTGGACATAAGAGAAGTTCACAGCTTGTGAGTATTGATCACATGATTACACAAAAATGGTAATGATTAAAAAATATATATTTATTTAACATATTTGTAGTTAAACGGTCATTTACTTGTTTTCAACTCTGAAAATCAGGCCTTGCAGTGCCCGGTAGAGAGTGCTGGGTCTCAGGGATGGGAAATATCCGCAGCTGGTGAATATTTGACATTTTTTTTCCAGTCACATTTATACGTTAGAAATAATGTGAAATCCAATGTGACCGCCAAATTGTACATGTGTGGCCAGGCGGCCAAATTTCTCGTCGTTCTAAATCTTACGTTGTACAGGCTACCCTGCTTCTACCTATGAGGACATGGGACCCTTACAATCCCTGTTTCCAAATTTCTCCCATGGCAGGTGTCTCAAATGAACAGAACCAGATGCTGATGCACAAAGGTTTCAAAACAATTTAATTTCACAAAAATACATTCAAGGAACACTGGACTCAATAAATATCTATTTCCTCATATGCTTAAAAATGTGATTTGGCAAAAGGCTTACATGAGCATAGAAATGCTGAGCAGCACGGGACCAAGTAATCCATGTAACTCTTACAACCAGAATGGGGTAAGCAACGAGCAGAAGGTACCAACTATCAATCCAAAGGAAAATCCACACCTGACAATTTGCACCCGAACACCCAAAAAACCTGAGCAAAATCACAGCCAATGCAATAATGCAAGACCTAAGCTAACTGCCCGCGCTTTGTCTAGTGTGCATCTAAAGTAACTGCACAATGTATGGTCCCACACGCTCGCCTGAAAAACTGACACCACTCCGACAATGCGTCCACACCAATCGGCAAATTATTCCAATTGGGGAGATTTAAAGAAACTAATGAGTGAGCCCACAACAATGCAGCATATATACACCAGCACAATACCAATTAGGGGCCAGTGCATAAATCTACTAAATCAGAAAATTTAACGAAACTCATGGACAAACGAGCTATAAATCATCAAGTTGATTGCGACAACTCAAAAAAAAAAGAAAAACAAATAGGTGGTCCCTCTTTGGGTACGGTACTATGTACTAGGCACTGTTCAATTTCAGATTCAGAGACTTTATTGTCATTGTAACCAGTACAACGAAACCTAAAGTACAAGCCTTTCAGTGCAAAAAAAAAAAAAACTATATAAAAAGCACACAGAAAATGCAAATATACAATACTATATATATACAGTACATTAGGGGTGTGAATCTCTCATGTAAAAGACGATACGATTCGTATTTCGATACATGGTCACGATACGATTCAAGAAAAGATCTAATCTCATCTTCTTCAGTTTATCCGTGGCCGGGTCACGAGAGTAGCTGTCTTAAGCAAAGATGCCCAGACTTCCCTCTCACTGGACACTTCCTCCAGTTCTCCCGGGGGTATCCCGAGGCGTTCCTAGGCAAGCCGAGCGACATAGTCCCTCCAGCATGTCCTGGGTCTTCCCAGGGCCTCCTCTCGGTGGGCATGCCCGGAACACTTTCCCAGGAAGGCGTCCAGAGGGCATCCAATATAGATGCCCGAGCCACCTCAACTGGCTCCTCTCGACGTGGAGGAGCAGCGGCTCTACTCTGAGCTCCTCCCGGGTGACAGAGCTTCTCACCCTATCTCCTAAGGGAGCGCCCTGCCACCCTGCGGAGGAATCCGTCCGCTGCACCGATCCGTCTGTCAATCTCAAGCTCCATCCTTCCCTCACCCGTGAACAAGACCCCAAGATACTTAAACTCCTCCACTTGGGGCAGGAGCTCTCCTCCAACCCGGAGGGGGCTAGCCACCTTTTTCCGGTCGAAAATCATGGCCTCGGGCTTGGAGGTGTTGATTCTCATCCCAGCCGCTTCGCACTCGGCTGCAAACCGCCCCAGTACATGCTGAAGGTCCTGGTTCGAAGTATCCAACAGGACAACATCATCTGCAAAAAGCAGAGATGAGATCCGCTGGTCCCCGAACCGGACTCCCTCCAGCCCCTGGCTGCGCCTAGAAATTCTGTCCATAAAAATAATGAACAGAACCAGTGACAAAGGGCAGCCCTGCCGGAGTCCAACATGCACCGGAAACAGGTCTGACTTACTGCCGGCAATCCGAACCAAGCTCCTGCTCCGGTCATACAGAGACCGCACGGCCCTTAGTACAGGACCCTGGACTCCATACTCCCAAAGCACCTCCCTCAGAATTCCACGAGGGACACGGTCGGATGCCTTCTCCAAGTCCACAAAACACATGTGAACTGGTTGGGCAAACCCTCATGAACCCTCAAGCACCCTGCTGAGGGTATAGAGCTGGTCCAGTGTTCCAGGACGAAAACTTCATTGTTCCCCCTTGAATCCAAGGTTCGACTATCGGCCGAATTCTCCTCTCCAGCACCCTGGAATAGACTTTACCCGGGAGGCTGAGGAGTGTGATCCCCCTATAGTTGGAGCTCACCCTCCGGTCCCCCTTCTTAAAAAGCGAGACCACCACCCCAGTCTGCCAATCCAGAGGCACTGTCCCCGACTGCCACGCGATGCGGCAAAGGCTTGTCAACCAAGACAGCCCTACAACATCCAGAGACTTGAGGTACTCAGGGCGGATCTCATCCACCCCCGGTGCCTTGCCACCAAGGAGCTTCCGAACTACCTCAGTGACTTCAGCACGAGTGATGGATGAATCAGCCTCTGGGTCCCCAGCCTCTGCCTCTTCTATGGAAGGCGTTTCAGTGGGATTGAGGAGATCCTCGAAGTATTCCTTCCACCGGCCGACAATATACCCAGTCGAAATCAACAGCTCCCCATCTCCACTGTAGACAGTGTTGGCAGGGCACTGCTTTCCCCTTCTGAGGTGCCGGATGGTTTGCCAGAACCTCTTCGGGGCCGACCGATTATCCTCCTCCATGGCCTCCCCGAACTTTTCCCATACCCAAGTTTTTGCTTCCGCCACCGCCCGGGCCGCAGCACGCTTAGGCTCCCGGTACCTGTCAGCTGCCTTAGGAGTCCCATGAGCCAACCAAGGTAGATAGGATTCCTTCTTCAGCTTGACGGCATCTCTTACTTCCAGTGTCCACCATCGGATTCAGGGATGGCCACCACGACAGGCGCCGGAAACCTTACGGCCACAGATCCGAACGGCCGCATCAACAATGGAGGTGGAGAACTTGGTCCATTTAGACTCAATGGGCTCTAATTTCGTAGACCAGGCGCAGGCGAGGCGCATGGGGGGTGCGTCGTGCCAACTGGGTGTGTCCAGGCGCATGTGGCAATTTCCTGCCCGGCGTAGCCTGGCGCAAGTACTCCTCTGTCACGCCTCTGTCCCTCCTTCCAGCGCAAGTTGGCAAAGAAGGCGACACAGCCAAGTCAAATCTTGCTCACTGGCAAGAGAAACGATGGACAGCGTGTTCCCATTAGTTACAAACTGTTGCTGCTTAAAATTTTGGGATTTGTAGTGATACAGAATGGTTAAATGAATGTATCATGCGCGCATGCGCATACAGACTGGAGTTTCTACTAGTAAATAGACTGAACGTACGTCTCTGTCTCGGGTCCCTTTATTATGTATTTCGGATGTACAGCAGTACAACACATGGTCTCAGAAGTCGACGAATCTTCTTAAGACGGAAGCTTTAAAAAGCAAGTAAGCGAAGTTTCCTTCCAGTTGGGCTTTACGCGAGGAAAAGAAGTGTTGGGGTTCTCGAGCTGAACTAGCCAACGTTCCGAGGTAGCCACAACCTGACGAAGACGTCGGGAGGTAAGACAAAATGGATTCTTTGTTTTCGATAAACCCACCCGAGGCATTTGATTTCAATGATTGCGCTAGTTGGTCAAATTGGATCAGACGTTTTGAAAGATTCCGCATAGTCGCTGGACTCGACCAGAAGAGTCAGGAGTACCAAGTGAATTCGCTAATATACACCATGGGAGACTCGGCAGACGATGTGCTTAATACTTTAGCACTGGCAGAGGCGGACGCGAAAGACTACGAGAAAGAAAGAGACGCCTTTGAAAAAAATTTCATCTGTAATCATAACGTGATATACTAGAGGGCTAAGTTTAACAAGCGCTGCCAGGAGCCTGGCGAATCAGCTGAGGCGTTTATTACAGCCGTCCACAAGTTAGCTGAGCATTGCCAGTATGGAGTCCTCAAAGACGAGATGATCAGAGACCGCCTAGTCATGGGTATTAGAGACCATGCGCTTTCAGAGAAGTTACAGCTCGACTTGAAGCTGACTCTGACCAGGGCAATGACGAAAATTCGCCAAAACGAGGAAAGTAAAAAGCAACAACCCACAGTGAGGCAAGCTAGCACGGATGGTGCAGAAAGTGCTAATATGGATGCAGTTAGATTCAAGCACAAACAAAAATTTGGTCAACAAGGAAACAAAAATCACAGACCAATGCAGACAAATACAAAAGAAAAATGTGGCAGGTGTGGCAAGTTACATGGGAATTCAATAAAAGAATGTCCTGCTCGCAATGCAGACTGCAAGAAATGTCAGAAAAAGGGCCATTTTGCTGCTCTGTGTAAAACAAAAATGAGAGTGGAGGAACTTTAGCAGAGCGACATGTGTGAAAAGGTGGAGACTTTGTTTTTGGGCACAATGACTGCTACACCTAATGCAGTGTGGAAAAAGTCAATTGGAGTAAATGGCCAGCAGGTGGTGTTAAAGTTCGACACCGGCGCTGCAGTCACAGCCATCCCAAATCACATGTACTCTAAAAAGCTGCATGGGAAACTTTCACCCCCAAACAAAAAGACTGTGTGGGCCAAGTAATGTTCCTATCGCAGTAGAGGGACACTTCACCGCTAACCTAAGCTATAAAGGCTTTGTTGTGAAGCAGCAGGTGTATGTTGTTCCAGGTTTAGCTACTCCACTCCTTGGCTTGCCAGCCATACAGGACCTCAGCTTGCTCAGCCAAGTAGACGCCATTGCAATAGAGAATGCTTACGTGAATCAGTACCCCAGAGTGTTTGGTGGCTTAGGGAAGCTAGAGGGAGAATATAAGATTAAGCTGAAAGAGAATGCCACTCCATTTGCCCTCGCGGTGCCACGCCGCTTGCCCTTGCCATTAAGAGGGAAAGTTCAAGAAGAGTTAAATAGGATGGAGGCAATGGGAGTTATTTCGCCCATCGAAGAAGCGACTGAGTGGTGCTCAGGAATGGTCGTAGTACCAAAGCCAAACGGAAAAATCCGTATATGTGTCGACCTCACCCGCCTAAATGAGAACGTGTGTAGGGAACGGCACATCCTCCCGGCAGTCGATGAGACGCTCGCCAAACTAGCTGGAGCTAGAATTTTTTCAAAGCTAGATGCCACTGCAGGTTTTTGGCAAATCCCTCTACATTGGGAATCGGCCCCTCTCACCACCTTCATCACGCCATTTGGCCGGTTTTGCTTCAACCGTCTTCCTTTTGGAATATCCTCAGTACCAGAGCATTTCCAGAAGCGCTTGACGCAGATGCTGGATGGCCTAGAAGGAACGGTCTGTCATGCAGATGACATTTTGGTGTTTGGAGCCACACAACAGGAACATGAGGAAAGGCTGCATCGAGTGCTGCAATGCTTACAGCAGCGAGGTCTCACCCTGAACGACAAGTGCCAGTTCGCAATGACTGAGGTGAAATTCCTAGGTCATATTGTCAGCGGAGAGGGAATACGTCCAGACCCCGACAAGATCAGGGCCATTGCAGCCATGCCACCACCCAAGGACGTGACAGACGTCAAGAGATTCATGGGGATGGTGAATTACGTGGGAAAGTTTTCCCAAACATTGCAGAGCTCACAGGACCGATCAGGGACCTCCTGAAAGCTGATAACATGTGGACATGGGGGCCAGCGCAACAGACAGCCTTTGCAAAGGTGAAAGAAGAGCTCAGCTCATCGGCTGTACTTGCCCCATACTGCACTGACAGGCCAACTAGGGTGTCAGCAGATGCATCCTCCTATGGCCTGGGATGTGTTTTGTCCCAACTTCAAGCTTCAGGAGAGTGGAGGCCAGTGGCCTTTATTTCCCGTAGTATGACCGAAACTGAGCGCAGATACGCCCAAATTGAAAAAGAGGCCCTGGCCATCACGTGGGCATGTGAAAGGTTTCAAACCTACCTCCTGGGCCTGCAGTTTGAGATCCGAACAGACCACAAACCCTTGATAAGTCTCCTCAGCTCAAGAGCACTTGATGACATTCCCCCTCGTGTGTTGCGATTCAGATTACGACTGCTGCGGTTCACGTACACAATTGTGCACATTCCGGGAAAAAACCTCATCGCAGCAGATGCTCTTTCAAGAGCCCCCCTTCAAGGTGCAGCAACAGAGGAGGATGTCGTGCTCCAGAGTGACGTGAGAGCTCACATCAACGAAGTCATTCAGCAACTGCCCGCATCGCCAGAGAAACTGATGCAGATTAGGCGAGCACAGGAAGAAGATCCAGTGTGTGTTCAGCTGTCTTCTCTCATCCGCACAGGTTGGGACAGACTGAGTTCAGCTCCGCAACTGAAGTCCTACTGGCAGTACAGAAATGAACTGCTGATGGCTGATGGTCTCCTGATGAAGGGGAAAAGAATAGTGATTCCAGTAAGCATGCAACAGAGCATTCTGGAGACGCTTCATCAGGGCCACCAGGGAATGGTGAAGTGTATGGCGAGGGCTCATGAAGCAGTATGGTGGCCAGGTCTGACACGTCAGATAAAAGAAAAGGTACGCCAGTGTGAAATTTGTGCAAAGGAAAGTCACAATGCACCTGAACCTCTCCTGACCACACCCTTGCCGTCACGCCCATGGCAAAAGCTAGCCGCCGACCTGTTTGAATGGAAGAAAGGTCACTACTTAGTGGTCATTGACTACTACTCCCGATATATCGAGGTTGCTAACCTCACAAGCACCCTGGCGTCAGCTGTGATTCAAAAAATGAAAACCATCTTCAGCCGTCATGGAGTGCCTGACACACTCATCACCGACAACGGCCCACAGTTTGCAGCAGCAGAGTTTGCAGCGTTTGCTAAAGATTACAACTTCCAACATCTGACCAGTAGCTCCCGCTACCCCCAAAGCAATGGGGAAGCAGAACGTGCTGTTAGAACTGTGAAGGCCCTGTTGCAGAAGAATGAGGACCCTCACAAAGCATTAATGGCATACAGAGCGACCCCTCTCGCTCATGGGGCATCTCCTGCGCAGCTCCTAATGGGGCGTAACATTCAGACACCTCTCCCAGTGTGTCCAAGCACCCTCAAACCAGCATGGCCGGACTTGAGAGCTTTTGAGTCGAAAGATCAGGAGCTTAAAAGAAAACAGGCTGAGGGATACAACACACGGCACAGAGCACAGGAGAAGACACTGCTCCAGCCAGGCCAGAGAGTCTGGATAAAGAACGAACCACACACTGGAGTAGTTTCCGGATCCGCTGGGACACCGAGGTCATACGTCGTTGACACCTCAAATGGCAGTCTCAGAAGAAACCGCTCTCATCTGAGAGTTGTGCCTTCTCCATCGACCACTCCAGATCCGGGAATACGCACCAGAGTGGGCAGAGCGGTCAAGCCCATCAAAAGACTGAACTTGTAGTATAGTGTTGTGTGTATACACGGAGCAGAATAAACCTCCATACCACAACAGAGAGGATCAGGTAGTCAACCCTGCCTCTCAGTTAGGTTCTTATGTGTTATGAGTTTGACAGTTGCAGAAAAAAAAAAAGAAAAAAAAAAAGAGGAGGCAAGAATGAGATGCAGAATGTGTGCATTCAGAGTTTATTTTGATTTTGAAGATTTATGTTAAGATTTGTGTTAATGTAAGAATAGCACCCCCTATCTGAGTTAAGTAAGACCAGCAGTAAGTAAAATGGGAAGTATCACCTTGAAAAGACATAATTCATGATTTTGTAAACAGCTGGGAAACATTGGTTTAAAAGGGGGAGATGTAGTGATACAGAATGGTTAAATGAATGTATCATGCGCGCATGTGCATACAGAGTTGAGTTTCTACTAGTAAATAGACTGAACGTACGTCTCTGTCTCGGGTCCCTTTATTATGTATTTCGGATGTACAGCAGTACAACACAGGATTAACATGCATGGACAACAATGCAAGATACGTGACACATTTATTTTCAATATGTGATCTTAACTCGGTATGAGATCATAGCAATCAGGCTGTATTCCTTTCCCCCACTGAAGACGATAAAACCTAAGCGACAATAATAATAGCCTAGTATTAAGCCGCTTACACACTGGACGCGAAACGAATTTTTTCGCTCGACAGATTGCGTCTTGTGTCCGAAAGTCTGACAGGGTTTCAATAAATCTCCGTGTTCGACAGTCTAATATAGTTTTTAATTTCTTCAAATCTGCTGACTCTTTTAGATATTAAACGCAAATGTTTTGATAAGAGGGCTCAGTTCTTTAAGATGAGTAGCCTACCGAGAATTTCAATCAATGTTTCTGTTTAAGCTCTGCTCAATAAAGTGAGTCGACACTGGCGCAAGACAATGCCTCTGTGTCTGACAGCCAAAAAAAAAAAGAGGACGATTAGAACAGATTGATAACGAAATAAAGAATAAAAAGAAACATTTTAACAACAGAACATGAACACTGCAATTTATTTATTGGCGGGTCATCTTTGTTGGATATCCCGTTTGTTGGTTTTTATTCTTTATTTCGTTATGAATCTGTTCTAATATCAATACTTTTACTTTTTGCTGGCTGGTGGACATGGAGTATTTTGCATTTCGTGTCGGACAGTCTTGATCGTGCATGCGATAATTTCTTCACACTCAATGGTCATGGAATTGATTTGCTCACGCACTATTTTATCTCTGCTTTGGAAATAGAGCGTTAATCTGTTCGGTCCATCTGACTAATTTTCAAAAGAAAGACCGAATAAAGACTGCCGTCTATCTTCAACGAAAACAGACGAATAGGCTAAAAAGACCAAGAAAGGTCGATAGCTATCAATTTGCATTTTGTGAAGGTCGAACACAAACATAGCCAAGTTTGCACGTCTTATAATTCCTGGAATACTCGGAAAAATTAGAACTTTTATGACTTTCGGACACGGAGCTATATTAAAACCCTGTCCGACTATCGCGTCTTTGAATTGACTTTGTCTGTAATCAGTCGTGTGAAAAATTTGTTTCGCGTCCAGTGTCCAAGCGGCTTTAATGAGCATAGAACGCAAGCATTCGATATATATATATATATATATATATATATACAGTTTGTGGTTGGCTGAGAAAGATGTGAAGTCGTTAGTTTGCATCACAGATTCAGCTGCGTTGATCAAGCCAGGTCAAGTTTCCATTACGCGTGGCAACCGCCTTTAATCTGACATCAGGACAATCGATATAGATACTATAATTTATGTCCTTATTCAGATAGTTACATTAAATAGTGCTTCCTGTAATTATTTCTTGCATTGAAATGTGCCAGACATTCTGTAAACCGGCCTGTGAGATTTCGGTGACGTGTGCGCACTCTGCGCCGGTCAGCCAAATTACCACTGCACGGAAATTAAACCAGGTTGGAGCCGGGGAGTTTTCTGCGCAACTCCAGTGGAGACTTTTTCTACGAAATTGTCACTGCGTCTTGATGAATATGTGACGCCTCCCCCTACTACGCCGCCACATCCATCTCGGCGCACCTTCGTCTACCGAAGGCTGCGCACCTCACGAAATTACCACTACGCGGGCTGCGCCGTACGAAATTACCACTGCGCGGGCTGCGCCTCGCTACGCCACCTGCGCTGCGCCGGGAAATTGGAGCCCAATGTCTCCAGCCTCCCTTGGGATCTGGTCAAAGCTGTCCCGGATGTGAGAGTTGAAAACCCCTCTGACAGAGGGATCCGCCAGACGTTCCCAACAGACCCTCACAACACGTTTGGGCCTGCTAAGTCTGTCCAGCTTCCTCCTCACTCACCACCAGGTGGTGATCAGTGGACAGCTCAGCCCCTCTCCTCACCTGAGTGTCCAAGACACTTCAAGAAAAGACACGTGTTGATAACAAACAATTCGGTACGAATCGATTCGATGCAATTCGATACAGTTCAATAATTGAAAGCATTCTGAAATAGTTTTTAACATTAATCATTATGCGCATTCACATTATCATTGTGTATATTTTCATATCAATTATTATTACCTTCGCCAGCGACTTCGCTGACGAAGGTAATGTTTTGATCCCCGTGTATTTATTTGTTTGTGTGTCTGTCTGTCTGTGTGTATGTGTATCGAATAACTCAAAAAGTACCAAACAGAATTTCATAAAATTTGGAGGGTTCATTTGGCATGACCTGAGGATCAATCGATTAGATTTTGGTAGTGATCGGGTCAAAGGTCAAGGTCAAGGCCACCAAAAGGTCAAAACCGACTTTCAGGCATATCTCGGTCAATTTTTATTCGATCGGCATGAAACCAACGCCAAAATGTGCAGAATTATATACCCGATCCTGTGATGTGAAACACGGTACAATGGGGTCAATACCCTTCTTAGCGGTTGGGGGTCAAAGGTCAGGGGGGTCATTACCTTTCGAACTTAAAGGCGTATTGATGTAAAAAAATAAAAATATCGTACTCTTGTCATTCATCGATCATTTAAAAAAATAAAAATTGGTTATGTGGCGAGGGATTCAGTGGCGTCGGCGAAGGTATGCGCTCTACCGTGTGCCCGTTCTAGTTTATCATGGTAAATGTTGTCAATATGTGAGGTTTTACGAAATGAGTCAATGGCGACAACCAGTAAAATATAAAAAGGAGGCTTTATTTCTGAAGGGGGAAACCCCCCAACCGAGCGGGCGACAGTAAAAAGTCCACAATCCAACATCAAAATCCAAAGGGCGAAATCCGGGGTTGTTAACAAGGCACCAATAACAAAAATGGGTCAATACACAAGCAAGCGGCGAAGTACAGGGAGTAAAGCTCGTAGTCTAGGACGGTCCAGTCAGAAAGATAATCACAATGCTACAAGATGAGAGAAGTGTGACACTGGTAAGCAATGGAGAACGATCTGACAAGGAAGTGTTACAAACAGACATCTAATATACATTTCCGGGAGGTCACATGGCAATGGAACACAGGTGGAATCAATGGGAATGACAACAAGGGAGAAACACATTGGGAGCAAACCCATTACATGAAATTAGCCGTAGCTGAAACACAGACAAGGATCACAAGACAAACCTATAAACAGATAAACAGCTCCAGTCACGGAGTTCTAAAGTGCATAGGCAATGAGAGAGATAAGATAGCAAGAAGCAGTTGTGGAAAACCCACAGAAAACGCGGCAGAGATAATTAGGGAAAGACAGGAGGCGGATACTAGAACAGGGCGAATGCTGAGAGATTGTTAGTCCATTAGTAAGTGCAGCTATACAATCCCGAGTGCTCGTTAGTAAGTTAGTCAAATATACAATGTTAGTGTTGGTTATAGTAATTATCAAAAATAACAAACGGCTAGTATGTGTTAGTAAAATAGCAAAAGTAAGAGGAAGGAAGAACACGAGATAATGAAGGAAGATTGAAACCCAGAAACCAATAAATCACCTTAAGGAGCGGCACGCTAAACAAGGGACTGCGAGCAAAGACAACTCTCATGACAAGACAGGTGGAGACGAATAGGCCTGTGACCTGGGCACCAGAAATATGAGATACCCCTCCCGGTGGTAGAACCAAACACAACCTAGTTTTTCCTCATCTCTAAGGTCCCCCACACATGAAATGGATTCTTGTATAAAAATATTTTAGTGCAAAAGTGGTAAAATTGATCTATATTGTTATACACCCACAGACAAAAAATGAAGTCTGTTCGCCTGGTGATTGAAGCATATAAACCCATGTAGATTCACTATGGAAGCACCAGGAGGTCTATAACTTGGCACTCTGGAAGCCAGTATATCCCTCCACATTCTAGCAAAAGCAGAATGTAAACATCTGAATGCAAATTGGAGTTATAGTCATTTTAACACACACCTACAATAGGCGAGAATGGAAATCTGTAGAATATCCTCTTTACTTTTTACTGACTCTGAATTGGAAAGCCATAACAACACATATCAGGGCGAGTTTGAAAGCTGTGGTTCTGCTGAATCCAGCAATACCAATTGTGGACAGGTAGCTTGTATTCTCGTGAAGTTATCTCACAAAAGGTATGAGGTGTCCCAAAAAGAATAAAATGCCAGAGAGACACAAGGAAACATAATTTTTAATTTACAAACTTTTTTTATTCAAATTAAATGTTCCTACATCTAAATCTCACTAAAGCTAATGATGTGTGTGGTCGGTGTGTGTGTGTGTGTGTGTGTGTGTGCGCGTGTGTGTGTGTGTGTGTGTGTGTGAGTCTGTATGTCTGTCTGTTTGATTGTCTGTTTGTCTTGTCTTTAAGGTGTCTAGGGTCAAGAGGGGAGGTAGGTCTGTGGGAGAGGAGGTAGAGAGCTGTTGGGGATCTGCGGTAGGGTGTTTGGTATTGAGATGGGACTGGGGCTGGGGCATGGGTAGGGGGCGTGGTGGGGAGAGGAGAGGAGGTGGGCAGTGGTTTGGGCCAGGGAATAGATGCATGGAAAAATAAACATCTCTATATCATTCATCCACATTATCATCAAATACAACATGGCTCATATCTGGGAAGTCGGGGAAAGGGCAAGAGCAAAACTCTGAGCAGGTCAAGCCCACTGAAAGACACTGGCATTTGCTGCTTTCATTGCATTTTCCGTCTTTACAGTGCAGGTGGGTGATGTCTCTGACTTCTTTAGGTGCAGGTGCTTTGACAGACATCACTGGTTCAATAGACCCATCTTCTCTGAGCCTCCGCCCTCTACCAACTGGGTTCCAGAGATGAGGCTTTGCCACATGGCTGTGACGCCACACTGCAGTCTGGTACAAGGCTCTTGATACATGCTGCTGGAAGGCATCTTCTGTTGGGGGGTAGATTTGCAGCTCATGAATCTGTTGTAGAAGCTAGCGTGTACACCTCAGCTCTTCCAAGGTGCTGCAAGGACGACCATCCGGCCTTTTCTTTCGGCCATACAGAAGGATTGCATAATTTCTTGCCACAAGAATAGCCTCCTCCAGGCTTTCAGAAAGTCCAAAATTGTCCATCTCTTTTAAGTCACTCAGATGAGTCTTCAGTCTGTTAAAAGCAGTAGCCACCCCAATTCTGTACAAGCTGCTTGTGGTATCACACACTGTGAGGGCGTGGCATGCAGGTAGACATGCACAAAATGCTGCACTGAGCTTCTTTGCAATTGCACATGTTGGGACAAACCTCTCCCTTGGGCCGTGTCCAGAGTGCATGAACACCGTTGATGATCCAAAAATTCCTCGGCTGGAATAATACACTAGCAAAACCAGCACGTCTGTATCATCAGATCTGATAATGACCCGAGAATGAGACTCTGCTGCATGTATTGCATGGAATAACAATCTGATTCTCTTCCTGGTCACTATACAGGTCTGTCAAGTTGTCAACACCTGCGTTGCTGACCATCTTGACCTCCTCACCATTTTCGAAGCCGCCTGCCAAAATGACTTTTTTCTCTGAAGATATTCTCTCTGGCCCTGTAATGACTATGTAGTTGCTTACAAAGCTGCACAGAGCAGCCTTGTTACCACTGACCTTGAGGTATTTTCTGTCGTTAGGAACCTTGGCGTTGCCTGTGATGATATGTGTTGATCTGCTTGCTTGAATGCTGCCGCCTCTTTGTCTTTCCAGGTCTTTGATTCAGTGTGGATGATCATATCTATCAAATACTAACGCAATACAGTTAATGTTTTCCATTTGTGTCGTGATCTTCTTTCAGACATACTCGTCCAGGTCATTGAAAGTCTGAAAGACAGTGTCAGGGATACTCTGTAGTAGAGCCATGCCATCGATAAGGTATGCAGATGGGTCAGAAACATTAGGCAACTGCTGTGTTTCCTCAACTACAGACTCAACCCTTTTTGCAAGGTCTGCTTTAGTGGTCTTCCGCATGGTTCCATCATCATTAAACAAAGAGGGGGGAACAGCAGCAAGTTCATGGGACATCACAGTCTCCATGGATACCTCTCTTTGCTTGGAGACAGCAAGTAATCTTCGAAAGAGCACATCTGACTCCATGTGAACCTGTTTAGATGTACCGAATCCATCTGTTTTTTTCATATCTTTGAAGGTTGCACAGTGTTTCCTTTTCTCAGGATCCCAGAAGCTCTTCGTTCTAGATTTTGACAGGCGTTGTTTGATGAAGATGCCAGCCTGCTCAGCACCATCTTGGAGGTTGGAGGAAACTTGAGAGCTCTTTAGCAACTTTCCCAGATGCAACCTGACCACTTGCAATATTTATTAGTTCTTCAGGGATAGTGTCAAGATCAAAGGCGTTCTGCTTCTGCTCCACAGCTTCCACTATTCGCTGTATGTCTCTTTCATCCCTGTCCATTCTGGAGGCTCCATGTTCTTTGTGTGTTGTTGGGTCTTTTGCATCAGTATCACAAAGGTCTTGCATGGCATCCGCATATGCTGTGGTCACATGCCTCGTCATCAACCACCTTGTGAGAGCCCCCTTACGTAATGTGAAGCCAACAACTCCGCCCTGACTCTTGCCTTCTCGTTTAATAGTCTGCTCCAGTGCCTGATCAGTCGCCACACAGTTGAAGTTGTGATGCTCTGACCGGCGAACAACAAATCCGCCTTCTTGCAGGAATTTGTATGCCTCTGGTTGTTCATGTTGAAGGGCTTTCATTTCTGCAACATAGACCGGTGTGTTCTTGGCATAATTGGTTCTGCCAGCAGCTCGGAACCAAGGTATAACTTCACACATGCAATTCAGGTGAAGTTCAAAGTCTGCTTCACGCTCCGAACGAAGGATCCTCAGCAACAGATCAGCACCCTTGAGGAACATTAACCAGTATTGAAAGGTTGCTGATTGCTTTGTCTCTTCATCAATGAACATCTGGATACTGTCGAGAATCCCAGTAAGGTCAGTCTCCGCCTCACCGATGAGCTCTTGAGCAGTGGCCTAGTCGTTCCCATGAAATGCATGTTGCATATCTTGTAGGAGTTGCTCTTGTGCTCTAGTCATTGCACGTCTGCCTTTTTTTTTCAAGCCATGTTTCCATGGATTTCCAGAAAAGTCAGAACAGAACCTCAGAAGCTAGCTTTATGCTCCTGATTCCTTTTGCCAGCTGTTTGCCCTGAAGCAACTGTCGGGCTGTTCCCTCTGCGTAGACATCTGACTCGGTGAGTATGTCAAAGAGTCTGCCATCACCATACAGCTTTCCCAAGCTGGCAAGGTAAGCCGTTGTGACATGCATACCTCCAAGTCTCATGGTGATCTTACCATGTAAGAGCTGCGGTTTGCTCCGCAAGATCTCTTGTGCTTTGCTATAAATTGCTAGATCTGCAGTCACAAGAATATGATGTTGTCCCAGTTCTTCAGCTAGCTGTACAAGGCGTATCATAGCTGTATAGATTGTCGACAAATCAGAGGGTGATTCTCTTATAAATGGCATGTACAGTACACTAGCTGCTGGAGGGGCTGTGCCGGATGTGAAGGCATTGAACGCAGACCATGCAGGAATATGCTGTTGATTCTCAGTTTGATTGCGAGACCGCTTCCATACCAGGTCTCTGTCATCTGCTGCTTTGGAGACTGCTGTGTTTGAGTCTAGCATCTCAGTTTGGGGAATTACGGGTGGCTCAGGTCGCTTTGGAGGCTTGATGTACCTGCAACCAGAATCAAAATAACATAAGCTTCTGATCATTTGCATTAAATATCAACTAAGAAGACTAAACTTCACAAGGTTATACCCCTATCAAAATATGTACTGTGACTATGTGCATGAAAACAGAACAAATAAAATATTAAATAATCAAAACATACCTGTGAGGTTTATCTTCTTTAAAGTCAGGTGTGTCCAAGGTTGAGAGAGACCTCTCTGAAACTCGTGCTATGCATTTATCCGAAGTGGAGCCAGGGCCTCTTCGGTACACTACAGATGCCAAAGCATGAGTTGTACGCTTCCCATCCAGAGTATCCTCATTTTAATCAAAGTTATCAATGGCTGCATCAACAATTCCATGTTCAGAGATTCCAGTGAGGCCCGTTGGGATGTATACACCACTCTCTGTACTTGATACCTGGTCTGCTGCCACAGATGTGAGGAAGCATCGAACCTCTGTATCGGAAGCGCAGTGCCCCATTGCATTGAGCTCATCGATGAGTTTCTTGCTACCAAATTCATGATGAATCAAAACAGCAAGTCCCAGTGTGATTGGAGTATGGATGTGACAGCATTGTGCGATGAGATCGTGGCAGATTGCAATGACACGCAAATTGTCCTTGAAAGCTGGTTCCTCATCACAGGTCTTGTAATTGCTGTGGGCATTTCGATCAACACACCAGTTCACAAAGTCATAGAGATTGTTTGGTACATAGTTGCTGCAATGGAGACGAGATAGCCGATCACTGCTGACATAGGATTTACTGTCATGATCGACCTGCTCCATGCTTTTTCTCAGTATGTCTGCAGCTCTATGTAGTATTTGCTTGTCAGAGAGACCTTAACTTGGCTGTTGTGTCTCACAGTCTTTTGTAGGATTTGTTTTCTCTTCTGACTTGTCTTGGAGATGTGCAGCTTCTCTCATTGCATATCCCATGGGCGCACTTTCAGAGCATACCATATCGGACCTTCCGGCTCGTTCCACAAATACCAGCCTGTGCTTATAATGTTGTATGTTGTATTCCTTCAATTTCCAGGAACTGTATTTAGTGGATTGGACTGTTTCATCTTCTTCCTCAGACCTCAGTGTCTTCAGTATATCATCATAACTCTCAGTCAAGGAGTTTAGTGTCATCACTTTCAGATCTTTGGAAAAAACTGTTTTGTCAATAACTTGAGTGAGCTTAATAAAAGCTTTGTCATAAATACTGATCTGATGGTCTGATTCTTTTTTCTGTCTGGCAGTGTAATGTAGTGTCCAAGGCATCTTTTATGATATTTGGCATCATATGCAAAGAGATCCGGGTATGCAATAAGCCGATGATGTACTACTTCGTCTCGTCTCTCTGACGTGGGATGGAGGACCTTGTCTCTGGTACTTTTACCTGTGCCAGTCACAATGGCTGTCAGATGTTCCGGTCTAGTTCTGGCTGTCCCACAAATGAAACAATCTCTTCGTATGTCGAATCGTTGGGTATCAATCCTACTCGGTCTTCTTGATGGGCCTGGTGCAGGTACCCTCTCAACATCAACATTTGCAACTTGTTGCTCATTGATATTAGTCTTACTGGAGTAGTTTGCCCTACACGACACATGATATGATATGTTTATTTTGAGGGAAAGTATATCCTCTCTATAAGGAGACAGGGTTTTATTCACATCATCATCTCTCTGTTGAGCAACTTGTAGTATGCGCTGAAGACCTTCTGCTGTGGGCTTTTTGACATATGGCTCTTGTTTCTTTCCTTTTTCTAAACGTTTACCACAGATTATACAAAGACTTTGATCCAATGTTTGCGCATCACTGTCCATTCTGGTAAAGTTGAGGGAGGAAAAAGGAAAAAAACATACACTTCACAAGTTGGACAGTATCTATGTATTACACATGCAATGTACAGAAACCATATTGATACCAGTGACACTAATTATGGATGTGTTCTATTCTGAAACAGTCAGCTACTGTATTATGGCTGCTCATGCAGTGCTCAGTGGGTTGATTAGCTAGCTAGACTCATATCTACTTGAATTAGGCCTGGACACTTTCTAGCCAGCTACTTCAATTAAGCTAGGTCTCTCTCCATCTAGCAAATTAGACAATTGATTTTGCAAGGTCATTCCTCACCCTTTACACATCAAAAATATTTGCAATGATTTACCAGTCAGTTTATGAAGAACGCAGATGGAGATGCAGGATGCAGGATGGATTGCAGATGGAGCAAGGAGCAAAATGTTGTTCGACTTGAACCAGCTCTTGAATCAACTGACTTGCAATTGAGCATCAAATGTGTGTAGCTTGGTTTTCTCAGCACTGTTGTTGAAGTTGCTTATGACTAATGTCTTCTCAAGTTTAGGATATTTCATACATTACTACGTCTACTCTAGTGAACTTGTACATATTTCTATAACTGAAGTAAAAAAAAAAATTAAGGGGTGAGATACTTTTTTGAAAATACTTTTTCTGATTGGGGCACATTATTTCCAAAAGTGAATTGTCTTAGCAGTAATAGTGAATTTGTGAACACCACATGAAGATGGAATGAAGATTTCATGAGAAGTCTTTAATTATCTTTATTGTATTCTTTTTGGGACACCTCATACCTTTTGTGAGATAACTCCACGAGTATACAAGCTACCTGTCCACAATTGGTATTGCTGGATTCAGCAGAGCCACAGCTTTCAAACTAGCCCTGATATGTGTTGTAATGGCTTTCCAATTCAGAGTCAGTAAAAAGTAAAGAGGATATTCTACATAGATTTCCATTCTCGCCTATTGTAGGTGTGTGTTAAAATGACTATTACTCCTATTTGCATTCAGATATTTACATTCTGTTTTTTCTAGAATGTGGAGGGATATCCTGGCTTCCAGAGTGCCAAGTTATAGACCTCTTGGTGCTTCCAAAGTGAATCTACATGGGTTTATATGCTTCAATCACCAGGCGAACGGACTTCATTTTTTGTCTGTGGGTGTATAACAATATAGATCAATTTTACCACTTTTGCACTAAAATATTTTTATACAAGAATCCATTTCATGTGTGGGCGACCTCAGAGATAAGGAAAAACTAGGTTGTGTTTGGTTCTACCTCCGGGAGGGGTATCTCAAAAACTAAAGCACTTTTTACCTGTTAGTCACAGGCCTAGAAGTGCAATGCACGGAACTGAAAACATGGCATGGACTAAACTGAACTAAAACATGGAAAATAATAAAACATGAAATCTAATTACCAAAACACAATACATAATTCTAAGAATAGTCAGACATAAAGCAGAATTTCAAAAACACAGAGATCAATCAAAACATAGCACGAGGCCAGGCAGAAAACTTGATACATGGATGTGGCATAAAACATGGTACATGGCATGGCAAAAAACAGAATCGCAACACAATAAGGCAAACAACTTAATGTATGAACATGAAAAACATTTTATTCTGAATATTGAAATATTTCAGTAATAGCACGCACTGAGGACAATCAGGACACCATAAAAAATTAACAAAAAATACACATTGACATATACATTATCATTTTGTATAAGAAATAATTAGTTGATACAAAAAATAAGTGCTTTGCCCTTGGCCTCTGCAAATCATACAGACTGAAGATAAGTTAATATAATATCAATCGAGTATGTGTCCTTGTCCAACCTTTCACTGAAAAATGAAAACACAATTAAGTAGCCTAAAGCTGCAAACTGTAAGAAGCAACACTACAAAAAATATCTATTAATGATAACTCATTCTTCTATACAACTGCCATCTAGCCACTGTGTAAATAGTACATACTGAATGCAGTAAATTCTCAATACTTATAACATAAGCTGAAGTATATTTCAGAAAATTAAATCTTAAAGTGCAAATCTAGTGTAAATTGACCCAAAGTCCTTTTGTTCAAGATTGTCACATGTAGCCCATAGGACAAAGAATGAGACAATATGGAACAACATAGGCCAAGTTATGGACATGCTTAACTGCTAAACTAACTCCTCCATGTCCCTATTTTAAGCTGTCTGTCCATAACTTGGCCTACATTGTCCCAAATTGTCTCATTCTTTTTTCTTTTATTTATTGGCTGCATGTGGTAAGCTTATACAAAAAGACTATGGTCAATGTATACCAGACTTACGCTTTAATAGCACAAATTGCAGTCAAATAGAAAGTAAAGAGATGGAAAAAGATATTAGACACAGATCTCTGCGTAAAAAAGTGGCTAATGCTAGGTGTCCTGATGAGGTAGGATAAAAATACAAAAATAGACACCCTTACATATAAAATGTGCCTCTGCAAACTAAGTGCACCAGCAAATCATAAAGATCCAAGATAAATATCCATTAGATAACATTATAACTCTTAACTGTTAACAAACAGTGAAGCTGTAAACATGTAGTCATAGGAAAACACTATATTGTGTTTAACACCCACAACTGCCATGTAGAAATGAACCACAAATCAGCCACCTAACCCCTCTAAAGAGGAAATTCATTTTTTACATTTTGTAAGATTCTTCTTCAGGAAAATCAATTGATCAACATGGCCATGCTAAAGTACACTGCGTTGCGCGGTACTAATATCTCCTGCTGTGCTGAAAACTCGTTCTGATGCTACACTCGTGGCTGGTATGCAGAGGTATTTTTTTGCAACATCTGATAGAAGGGGCAAGTCCACCTGTGCTCTCCACCACTCCAGTGGATTGCCATTCAGGGGCAAAAGGTCTCGCTCTCTGTACCTCAGGATTTAAGGCTGATTCATACTCCATAGAGAAACAGAGAAATTTGTTCTTGTTCTCGAAGATGCAAGAACAAAATTACGTCATTATGTTCTCGCATCCCCGGTTTCGGAGTTTTTGCAGCTTGTTCTCGACACATCATCTGGGCAGAACTTTTTTCTCGTGTGGTGTCCGAGAACTGTTGTGTGATTGGTCAGAAAGATGGAGTGGGCGTGACCCTTTGACTTACCAGGGGGCTGTTTCAATGAACACGACAGACTAAATCAGATGGTCTGTCTCTTTCAGTGTTTCATTAGACGGTCCGTGGACTTTGTAGGACTACTCTAGAATTGTCCTAAACCCCGGTCGGGCAAAAAATATAACCCCAATATATGGCCTTATTGTTTGATTTTGTATGAAAGTGCAGACAGCCCAAAATATTTCGAGATTGGAAAGACAGTAGGCCTACCAATGCCCGCAAAACCAATATTAGCCTACACCCAGAAGCGGGTATCTGTCCGTGGATTAATTTTTCAAACAACAACACATTATTTATCAACAACGCGGGAAGATTTCACTTTTAAAACGTTGGTACCGTTCACCTCAAGTGCGACAAAAGTTGTGTTTTTATGAATGCTATGTGAACGCTAATGGGGCACTGCCTACGGAGCGGTCTCGCCATGGTGCTCAGTGGTTAAACATCGTATTCGTGGTGCTTAGTGTGACCGAGAGTGGAGCTCTGGTTTTCGCCCGACAGCCTAAGTCAATTCTGTAAAATGAGTGATTGTGATGATATGAATGTTTTAATGTCTTTTGTGTGTTTAATAGCTTTGTTGTGTTGTCAATCGTAGTTTCTGCACAGTGAGCAAAGACTCCTTTGAATTAATTAGACTGTATTCAATTAATAGCCTACTGAAAATGGACGTTACGTGACATCCTACAGCGATAAGCGCAGTCAATTTATGTCTGAATAGTGGTTAATGATCTACCTAATCAGAATTTTTTTTTTCATTTAACGTTAACTTATTTCAAATACTTGAATGCAAAATAACAAAGCAGTGCATTGCTGAAGTGTAAATTCTCACGCAACTTCGAACGAATAGTGACGAACCGTCCGTCCTCGTCGGACATCCTATTTTTGTTTTATCGAAACACCTAACGGACATGGTCTGTCGAAGCAAGGTCCGACTTTTCACTCGACTGATGGTCTGTCTCGGTCGGACAAGTAAAGTTCATTGAAACAGCCTAAAGGAGTTAGGCACTTGAGTTTCTCGTGAAGTATGAAATTTCCCGGTCAAAGCAAACTTTTTTCTATTTCTCGAAGCCCCGAGAACAAGAACAAATTTCTCTGTTCTTATGGAGTATGAATCAGCCTTTACTCAGTGGCCTTCTCTCTGTGGCGTCTTACTGCCATTCTTACTTCATAGGTTTCCCCGAACAGCTGGTCCAGGACTGAACTCTTCTTCTTTTTACAAGGATGGTAATCTGACATGAAAAACAATTACAGTATATGTTAGGCCATTGACTTCGTTTTTCCATGATGACACTTGAAATTACTTACAAATCCAATAGATATCGCTTTTTAAATATGTTATTGATGCATGGCATGTAGTGATAGGAAATAGGAGAAGAATGCACCTCTTGGCTCTTCTCGGACTTGAACTTTGCTGTTGTCTGCATCTCCATGAACAGAATCTTCTTTCATAGGACTAGGGTGGCTCTCCTTGTCAGTCTCTTCTGCTTTCTAGCAAGAATATTACAAAATAAGAGGTATGAGATTAGTAACCAACACGAACCAGGTAGATGTTTATAACTGAAACACATTTTTAAATCAATTAATGCGTTCACAAACTTTTCTTTTTGTGCGTACCCCCTCTCAATCCCGATCTACTTCGCGCACCCCCATGTGGGGGCAGTCGTCATAGGTTTGCCTATCAGTTGGCTGTGAAGACCATGGCGCACTGGAAATAGGATGAGGAGATGGGTGGGTGCGTTTTCCCTTGGAAAAAAAATTGCCGGATATAGGCTACTGTTTTTTTCGTGGTTTCAGGCACAAATAATATTTGAACTCAAGAAAATTGTGTTCTCATACGTTATTTAACACCAGCCTAAAGAGAGGGCCTCGAAAAAAAATCTTTGCATAAATGTAGCCGACTGAAACAGAAAATACCTGTGAGACTGGTGAAGTAGTTTCTCACCCTGATGTCTGAAGATAATTCTCCAACCTCCAGTTGTCCCTGTCATCCATTTATTTCTGAAAAGTTATATCCTTACTGCTTTTTGTCTTGGTGAACTGCGTTCTATTTTCCACCTGGGTTTACGCAGTGAAAGTGAGATTTACATTTCATGTTATGATTGAATGTTTACGCTTCATTATGCGAGTAACCTGACAGTGTCTAGCCTCTCCCCGCTTCTGATGCTTATACGCACCCTTAAAGCAAGACACGTATAGCAAAACAGTCTCACTCAATAGATTTTAATTCAGTAATAACACAGAATTAAAGGCTCTCTAGTTCAGCACAGCTGGCTCGGACTGCCTGCGACAGAGAGGAAGGCGGGGTGATGTCATTTGTGTTGTGTGTTGTTTATCAGCTGATAAACGCTGCCAGCGCTTTTTTGTACTAGGAAAAGCGGTGGGTTCACCCAGTCTGGACACCCTTACTAAGAGTGACCTAGTTTGAACACATCATTAATCATAAGCTTTATCATATTAATCACAACTTTATTAATATTAACACCAATTTTTCACTGTAGCTTAAAGATTGCAACACGATAGATCCGCCATTGCCATTTTCATCTCGCGTTCGGTGCGAAATGTCATTTCTCACGCTGAGAAGTGATAAAACTCACCGCACATTAGTATATATAATGTGTATATAAAAGAGATTAGTTATCTGTGAATGGATGAAGCAAAGGCAGACTGCTCTGCTTGAATCAGCAACGTATCAGCCAATCAGAAAATAGTATTTCTTGTTACCGGGTGAAAAAGCAGCGCCGAAATCACGTCTTCCACTCACGCGTGAATGCTGCTGTTGTGTTCACACGTCAAAGAAGAGCTTGCAGTGGAAGCCCAAAATCAGGTAATCACTTCATCACTTTTACAATAGCTGCTTATTAAAGTCGAGGAACTATGCAGGATATTTGCTTTATGGATCATTTTCACCTCAATTTAACAGCTTTGGACGGTTATGGTTTGATGAATTGACTTGTATCTTGTCACTGGAAGAGTGGGGGCTCTCTGCCCTCCATGTAGTGTATTTTGGCTAAGAACAAACCCTGCTCTGATCCGGTGCCCGCCTACTTGAGATACCACTTCTGACACCAAGATGCGAGGGATAACCCGGTCAGCATTCATTCTGCAAATAGCCTACAACGCTCACAATCTTCCGTGGCCGCGCCCACGTAGGAGACAGGAGTTTTCTGGTAGTTGTGAATATTCAATAACTGATCCTGGTTTGCCGTCTAGTAATAAAATATTGCAACTGCATGCATAAATTTGCAGCACCACGTCCACTGGCGGATACATCTGCACAAAGACACACAGTTGTTCTTCTCGAACACGCCAAATCCAGATAATCCGTAAATGATGAATTAAATTAATATTTTAATTAGAAATGAGTAATTAAGTTCCCAGTGTCAAAGTAACAAAGTGAAAGTATACTTATCATATGTGGCTCAAGCATTTGTAACTTGGGTCAATCTGTGAGGATACGCTCAGGAAACAGACGCGAGAACCAAGCAATCCAGTAGATGTGAATTTATTAAGCGAGGGGGGGAAACCCCCGCAGGGCAGAAGGCAAAGGTACAAAGTCTACAATCCAAAAATCATAATCTAGTTGGGCAGAATCCGAGTCGAAAAACCAGGGCAGCAATCACAGTACTTGTGGTCAGACAGAAAAGGGATCAAAACACTGGTGCAGACAGTAATCCAAAACAGAGTCAAAAATCGTAATCAGGGACGGTCCAATCAGAATAGAATCACTAAGAGTATGAGGCGAAGACAAGCCTGGCACAGGCAAACTAAGAGAAACGTTCTGTTGTAACATGCACAGATAATGAGAGAAGGACAGAGTGAGCAGGTGTGGAGGATCCACTGAAACGCAGCAGAGAAGATTAGGTAAAGACAAGAGGTGGAGACTAGAACAGGGCGAGTGCTGAGAGCTTGTTAATCAATTAGTAAGGTGCAGCTATACAATCCCTAGTGCTCGTTAGTAAGTTAGTATTATATACAATGTTAGTCTAGGTTATTAGTTTTAACAAAAACAACAAATTGTTAGTATTGGTCAATAAAATTGAAAAGCAAGGTGAAGGGAGTAAACGAGATTGGAAGGAAGGATTGAAATCCCAGAAACCATTAAATCACCCGAAAGAGTGGCACCCAATACTGGGGCTGTGAGCAATCACATGACATGAGACCAGACAGGGGGAGACAAAGTGCAATGCATGGCAAAAGCAAAAACATGGACCAGAATGATAACAGTAATGTGGAAAATGGCAAAATACAAAACATGGCAATAATAAAAACATGGCAAGAATTAAACAGACAAAACATGAACAGAACCAGACATCTAAATCCCAATACAAAAATACAAATCATGGTCAGACAAGGCAGAGGTCAAAATCCAAACATGGCAGAATCATAACAGACCCCCCCCCCCCCCCCTACGAAACGCCTCCTGGTGTTTCAACCAGCAGGTCTAGGGTGCAAAGCATGAAAGTCCATGATCATCGATTTGTCCAGAATGTGGCGAGCAGGGACCCAGCTACGGTGCTCTGGACTGCATCAGCTCTATTTTAACTCTAAGGTCATCATCAGGCTAGGAAAGAGTGTGAACTTACTTATTTGAAAATAATTATCTTAAATGTGTTTTTCATGTAGAAGAAATTGTTTCCTGCATTTATTGTAGCAATAGTAAACAAAGAAAATGCCCTTAAATTACATGAACTACAGCCCCCCTCCCTCTTCCCAAATCCACCCTATTACTGTAGTGCAACCTATGTACAAATCATAGTCAAACACAGACCTCTGCCTGTAAGTGAATTCTAGTAGTCAGTGTGCAGGTGTGGCCGTTATGGATTTATGCTGCCTTCACATGCAATCGGGAAGATGATACCTTCCATTTGTGAATTCAAAATCACGAGTGCGCTGTGTTCAAGTGCTTCTGTTATTGGAGTGAAACTAAAAATGGCGGACCCAGAGTTTACCATTGCCAATGAATCCTTGCTCGCTCTCCGCCATGTCGAAAAGATGAAAGGTTATTTCATCTCGGCAAGTCGTTTATCAAAATTATATCCCAGTTCTCCAGTGGAAATTATGACGTGAGAGGGGATTCATGCGCAATTTTCACGTTGGTCACTCGTATTTACCATAATTCCTTTAGCACTTGAAGGCAGCATGCTCCACCACGGTTTGCAGAAATTGTGTGATTCTGCTTACATACAGACAGACAATCACAGAGGAGAAAGAATGTCCTTTCACCCTGTAGGAATGACAAAGGTAAAAATGGGGATAATGCAACACTTTTTTCTTTTCACAGTATAAGCCGTTGTTACATTATGAGCTATTATTACATTATGAGCGCCATCAGTTTGGGCTCGTAATGTAATAAATTTTTACATTATAACATTATGCGCAAACACGTTATTGCGTTATGCAGTCATGATATTATTACATAATAAGCCGATTATTACATTATGAAGTTTTATTACATTTAAGTTATTTCATTATGAGCCGTTATTACATGATGAACCATTATTGCTATATGGCTGAATCGGGATAACTCAAAACACGTGTATTTTCAACCATTAGTTGTACCTGTAGAGAATAATCAGGGTGAGCTCCCTTAGTATGTGATAATAAGGAGCGATAAGAAAATCATGAAAGGATTTAATCCATGTGAGTTTCCACTTCGAGAAAATTCCTGCTGTTTGTTTGCTGCAATGTAGGCTGATGACGGACTGTATGCAAATGCAGTTTCTTTTGCCAGAGGAGGGAGGGCTCAGATTTCATTGGGCCAGCCCTCTGTCAGTGTAGAAAAGGAACCAATGGGCCGCTTTCCGTGTTTTAAAGGCCGGCGCGGTCATTCAAAATTATCAATGTTATTACAGTTTTGTAAACTATGATTACATCGGCCCAAAATGTGCATCGACCCACTGGGCATTGCCACAGGGGTTTGCCAGTGACAGGGAGAGTGATAGAGCTTAGAGCTTTAGTATACGGTGCTCAGTTTTTCAGTGCACTACTGAAAACCATTGCAAAGGAGCAGAACCAGCTACCAGCGGATCAGTTGAAATAACCAAGGCTACTAAACAAAGAAACATTCACTGATGAGGCAGCAAACGAGCGTTATATAATTGCACAAAGGCAATTTTGTTATATAATTTCACAAACTTCCACATTTCGAAAAGCAACATGAAGGACTGTGAATCGCCCCATAAACACGTGCAACTAACTTGCATGTCAAAAAAAAGGACCAACTTTGCAAGTTGTTCCCAAGGTGTCAAAACACAGGCTTGAGTATTCGACACTGTATCGCAATGCATATCAAAACGGTAAAATGTATGCTATTGTAAGGATAATAACCACTACGTAACAAAATTGCTGACGCAAATTGCTCACCAGTTTTATAAACACAAACACGTCTGAGGAAACATAAAACGCGGTATAGATATCACAACAATATGCAAGTTTCAGTGTCAAGGACTCCAAATATAACAAAATTATACACAGAGATATACGAAATATACGTTTTTCATGCCAAGACAGTTTCATTTCTTGGCTTCATTATTTCAGAAGGGTTGGTCCACATGTATCCTGACAAAGTGTCTGCAGTCAGGGATTGGCCTGCCCCTCAAAACGTGAAGGAGGTGCAACAGTTTTTGGGCTTTGCTCATTTTTATAGGAGGTTTATCTGTAATTTTAGTGTGGTAGCTGCCCCCATAATCGTGCTCACTAAGAATACCTCCTCCTCTTTTGCTTGGTCTCCGGCAGCTGAAGCTGCTTTTCAGGAGTTAAAGGAGCGATTTACCTCAGAACCCATGCTCGTTTTGCCCGACCCCTCCCTCCTACTTCCTGTGGAGGTGGATGCATCGGAAGTCGGGGAAGGTACCATTTTGTCCCAGCGCCCCCTTCGGGACGATAAGTTGCACCCATGCGCCGACTTCTCCCCCTCATTGTTGGCAGCCGAACGGAATTACAGCATTGGTGATCGGGAGTTGTTGGCCGTCAAGTTGGCATTAGAAGAGTGGCGCCATTAGTTGGAGGGGGCTGAACAGCCATCTGTGGTTTGGATGGATCATAAAAATCTCCAATACATCCAACAGACTAAACGATGTAATTCTTGGCAGGCGGGGTGGTTGCCGTTTTTTCGCTTTAACTTTACCTTAATCTATCGCCCAGGGTCTAAAAACATCAAATCTCATGCTTTTTCGCAGATTCACGATCGCTCCGGTCGCAACCCTATTCCTGAGCCGGTTATCCCGGCAGCTCAGATTGTGGCTCCATTCAGTTCGGACGTCAAGTCTGTTGTGCGCGAGGCGTTGAAAAATGATCCCGGTCCTGGTGAGCCTGGGAGCCGCCTGACTGTTTATTTGTTCCTTTAGCTGTGCAGTCCCAAGCAGTTCTTGGCCCGACATTTTTGGTGGCCCAGCATGATGGAGGACATCTGGGAGTTTGTAGCAGTGTGCTGTATTTGCCCTAGGAAAAAGACTTCCCACCTCGCACCCTCTGGTCTGCTGCGGCCGTTGCCCGTCCCTCAGCACTCGTGGAGCCATATCGCTTTTGATTTCGGCGCGAGAGACTGCCCTTCTTGTTGTGGATCATGTTTTCCGGCTGCATGGCATCCCTCAAGATGTGGTTTCTGACCGAGACCCTCAATTTACGGCCAAATTCTGGCGTACGTTTTGCAACCAGTTGGGGGCCTCCGTGAGCCTTTCCTCGAGTTTCCATCCAGAGACTAACGGGCAGACTGAGCAAACCAACCAGTCTTTGGAGAATACTCTTCAATGTTTGGCGGCTGACAACCCTCCCTCGTAGAGTTGATTTTTAGCAGGGGCCATATACTCCCATAATTCACTGGGTAACTCCTCCACTGGTCTTTCCCCATTTGAGGCTCAGTTAGGTTATCAGCCGCCACTGTCTCCTGAGACTGACAGGGATTCAGAGGTTCCTTCGATTAATTACTTTGTTCGGTGTTGTCAGTCAGTTTGGGCCAGGGTCCCTTCCTCCTTGTTGCGCTCTGGATGGAAACAAAAGACCGCCGCAGATCGAAGGCCCCATTCAGCCCCATCTTAATCGGGCAGGCTAAAGGGTCTGGCTTTCCACGTGGGACCTGCCCTTGAGAGTGGAGTCACGCATATTGGCTCCCCTCTTTATTGGTCCTTTTAAGATTGTGCAAAGGATCAATCCGGTCACAGTCCGGTTGAAGCTCCTTAGATCCTTATGGATCCACCCCTCTTTTCATGTCTCCAGACTCAAACCGGTTAGCACTTGCGTCCTGGCTCCGGTCGACAAACCCCCGCCGCCGCCGCGAATGATTGAGGGGGGGCCGGTTTACAGTGTGTGTCGTATTTTAGCCGAGAGGAGTGTGGTGTCGTGGAGCTCAGTTTTTATTAGATTGGGAGGGTTATGGTCCTGGGGAGTGGTGCTGGGTCTCTTCTCGGGATATCCTGGATCCTACTCTTATTTCTGAATTCCGTGCGCGGGGCTCTCTGGGAACTTCTGGGGTTGTTCCTTGGGGGGGGTCCTGTCATGGTTTTTTAGGTGTGCGTGTTGTTTGGACCTTTCTTTGCAGCTCTCGTCCCGGGACGATGTCAAATTCCTGGGCCATCAAATTCTTTAGGCAGCTGGTTGATTGAGCTGGGGCGGCACATCGCCAGAATCTATATTAGCAGGATGTCCGGCATGCCTCCTTCACTAGAGTGTCTGTGTTTAGCTTCGCACTATAGCCGAAGGTATCTGTAGTCAGGTTTCGTATGACTTTCTATCTTCTTATTGTAAGAGTTTCTTCTGCCTTTTTCTATCTTGCTTTGCTTCCATGGTTCGGACTATTATACGTCCTTTGGTAGCGCGGGTACTTGTGTTTAGTCTTTATTATTCTCTGTGTTTGTGCTACTCTCTTTCCCTCTGTCGTTGTTATTAGCCTCCGTATACTACCGGCCATTACAGAAGTATGAAGAAAATGGCATAGACCAGCTCGAGAGCAAACTGTTACAGATAATGTATGATTATGGACTATCTAAGTTTATATTATTTGGTGACTTCAATGCCAGAACTGGTATAGATACAAATTTCATTTTGGATGACACAGCTACTTACCTACCTTTGCCTAAAGATTACAACTGTGATGATTTTAATCTACCTCGAAATTCATCTGATAAATTCAGGTGATAAATAATTATGGAAGATTACTTTTAGATCTCTGTAAGGAAATGAGTGTTCATATTGTTCATGGTAGAACTGTAGCCGATCGCAAAGGACATCATACTTATATTTCACACACAGGATCCAGTGTTGTGGATCATGTTCTTGTTTCTTCTGATGTTTTCCATCGGTCATTGACGTGTGTAACTGCCAGAACTGAATCTGACCACTTACCTTTTAGTTACACAATTGAATCTCAGTAACTACTTGTCTTGTGATAGTTAACAGTACCAGTGCTACTAAGGATAAGTCTACGAGTTTAGGTATCAAGGTATGTGCGATCTGTTTTCCAGTATTACCTTAAAAGATATTCTAATATTTTCTTGCTACTGATGTTAGCCAAGCTGTGTATAAACTGACTGTATTTTCACTTAGCTCTGTAGTGTTCCAAACAGTATAAATTATTTATTCGAAAGCCAAATGCCAAACTACTACCGCCATGGTGTGATAAAGAATGTGAAAATCTCAAAGCAGTGAAGTACTCTTGTTTGAATTGTTATAGAAAATATAAATGTGATCAAACTTTAACAAATTACATTATTGCAAAAAAAGAATTGAAGAAACGCTGTGCCAAAAACAAAGAGGACTAGAAAGTGTTTTTACTCGTAAAAACAGATGTCTCCCCCTTTCTTAAAATTGGGGGACCCCAGAATTTTAACCCCTAAAAGGCACAATGGGATCACACGGGCAACCTCCATACCAAATCTGAAGCTTCTAGGTCATATAGTTTTGGAGATATGGACCAGACAAAAATTGGAACGCCGACGCCAATGCCGACAGGAACTCACCCGAAAACAATATGTCTCCCCCGACCCTTCGGAGGGGGAGACATAATTATGACCGACAGTATGCAGAAGAAATAAAACAATTGTCTTATGACAGGGATTGTATATTCTGGGAGAAAGTGAAACATGCCCTGGGTTCAAGGATGGTTAGTAACACTATATCTGCTGATACGTGGTTACATTATTTTAAGAATTTATTAAATTCTCCAGATAAACATAGATTTTCTGATTCTGATTCAACAGCGCAGTGGTTGGCTCTGGCTAGGTCTGTACTAATTGGACGGCATAACCTGACGTCAGGTTTTGCCCAGATCTTGTGAAGATCTTGGGAGAAGCTGTTCAGAGAGGAAATCATGCTCACGAAATCACGTTCTTGGATTATGGCTAAATCCCTGTATCTTATGTTTAGAAACTTTTGAGAGGTTCAGCATGGACAACCAACATTATAACATGTATTAAAAGAAGGATCAGCATGTTAGGTCCCCTTTAAAAAAGTGAAAATTGAACCTTTAATATTAAAGAAATAGAAGTAACTACCTACTACAAATACCTAGGAATATTGTTTTCATCAAGGCTTAATTGGTAAGCGGCTAGCAAAACACTTGCAAATCAAGCATCTAAAGCTCTAGTTCCAAATTTCAGTCTTTTTAAGCATGATAACCACATATCATTCAAAACAGCGGTCACATTATTTGATGGAAAAATTGCACCCATTCTGCTATATCAGTCAGAAATTTGGGGTAATAAGTATTTTATATTTATAGATAACATTCACACTTCCTTTCTGAAAAGAATTTTAGGAGTAGGTAAATTTGCTCCAAATAAAGCTATACTGGGGGAAATGGGTAGATACAGTTTGTATGTTGAGTGTCGATATAGAATTATTAAATATTGGATAAGATTGCTACATATGGAAGCTTCAGGATTCATCTGTCTGTGTTATTTAATGTTAAAAGTTATAATGAAAATGGGAAACAAAACTGGTCAAAATCTCATGTCAGACATTTGGTTTTTTCAACTGGTTTCTCCTTTGTATGGTTATCACAAAATGTTGGTGATGCAAAGTTATTGTTACAATATTTCAAACAAAGACTAATTGATATGTTCTCACAGTCATGGTTTGAATCTGTTTGTTCATCAAAGATTTTGAGCAATTATGCTGAGGTTAAATCATATTTATATCCAGAAATGGACATTACCCAGCTCCAAGATCGTTAATTAGAGCAGTATGTAAACTAGGAATATCTTTTCGGAGAAATAATGAAATCTTGCAGTCTGACTGTACTTTTACAAACTGTAATCGTCAAGAGGTTAAAGATGAATTCCATGTTCTATTTAAATGTGAGAAATCCTCAGATCTGCGTTGTAAACTATTACCAAAAGTCTGCAAAGCATTTGTTTGTAAACAAGATTTTATCAACGTTGTACAGTCAACCCAGTTAAGTCAACTTAAATCATTAGCGCTGTTTATGATACAAGTATTTAAGTAATGACTATGCAATGTTTGTATTCCTAGCTCAGTTTTCTCTTTTTCTTTTTCATCTTGAATTGTCATCGACTGGAAGTTGTATTAGTTGTGTAAATGTATAATATAATTGTACTTTTGGCCATGTGGCCTATATATTGAACAAATCTGAACCCGGTAACACGTGAAGTAGGGCCACAGACTTTTTTAATAAACTCATGCAGAGGTAGAGTTGCCAAATCATGCAAGACTTTATGAAAGTGACAGACAGATTTGAAGTTTTGAAAATTGGTAAAATTTATGAAGTTATTATCAAGGATGCTGCAATGGTGATGTTAAAAGTTTTTCTTGTCCAAGACTTTCAATGCTTTTTTAAAGTAAGATTCAATAGGTCTAACAGCTATAAGCATAGGTAGTATTGGTAAATGACCTGCATGGCACAGTAATCGATATGTGAAAATATAAGGGCCGCGTTACTGGTGAAGGATGATCTGATTGGTTTGAAATTACGTAGAATAAAATTGACAATTTTCACAATACATTTGACATGGCTTCTGTGGGGAAACATAAATTTGTACTTTTGAATACAGTGGAGAAACAGACAGATTTCTGTGTTAGGCCACCTCACAAGTATATGTTAATGACTGCTGGCAGTTCCACCTTGGGGATTTTCCACTAGTCCACAGGGGAGAAGAGGGCAAGACCCACGACCATTCTGGATTTGAATTATCCAATCCACAGTGCCAAACATGGCACACAATTGCTTGCAACCAATCGGAAGTCAAAACGTATTTTACACACAAATTTGAAAATATGCAAATGTAATGCTATAAATGGTGTTTCAATGAACATTTTTTGGGATTTTGTTTCCTTGGTGGCTCATGTAATAAATACTTTCTGCTTTTTTAGCACAAACATTGGATCTGCTTCTTTTGAACGACAGTCATAATATTTGTTCCAGGTAAAACTTTGGATTTACAAACAAATTTAGCGCAGTGAGCAGGGAGGATTCGTTTCCGGACCTCTGCGGGTTTTCTGACCAATTCAGGAAGTACCTTGTGAGTACTTTGTTTTATCACAATATAGTTTGGAAGGCAAAACTGCAGAGATCTGGAACGCTTCACCCAGTGGTACGTTAACCTATAAACAAGAATATGACCAGTGTAGAAGTGATCAGTTGTTCGTGGTTAAAAAACTATGTCTTTCTGTAACGTGTTTATATGGTATTGTTAACAGCTACTCTTTGTAGTACCAGTGCTGTTGTGTGATACAGGCCTATGTATTGAAAACATCGGTATATTGTGACGGGGTGAATGTTGGTCATCCCTACCGGCGTGAGAGTGAGAATTCACGCCAGAAAGGCGAATATGTGATTGCGTGGCTGTGGCAAGCGTATGTGTGTTGCCCATGGAACAGACGTGACTATTTTTTTTTACGACTGGGTATTAGGTAGAAGGTAGCCTGCCTCAGAAGCGCATATCGTGTCCTTGTTTCATTGGCTCATGTTTTGGGAGAGGGGCAGTTCCATGGTGTCGGACGTACATTTCAGACACTTCAAGTCAATGAAGAGCACAGTGAAGTGAGGAGATAACAGATTACACATCCTGGTTATGGCAGTCATCTGGTATGTAGGGGTATAGCTCCTCATCATAATTTAGGAGATTTTGCTCCAAAATACCTTGGTGTTGGACGTACTCAGACAAATGTCATTGAAGACATGTACATGATTTGTTGTAGGATCTCTGTAAAGTGTTGAAACCTTTTCCAATTATTAGTCCATGACTGATTCCCCAAACAAGATTATATAAAAGAATCCATACTTTTTATAATAAGCTTTTAATGGACCGCTAAACACGGTGTTGGACGTACATTTTTTTGGAGTGGAACATACAGCGTCTGAATGTAATTTAAAATTCAACTGGATCTTCATCTCTAACAAAAGTATTTTAAACTTTATCATATAGGCCTCTAATTTCGTTGACCGGGCGCATGCACGGCGCTGGCACAGCAAATTGGGGGAGCGCCGCACCAACGGGGTGTATCCAAGCGTATTTTGCAATTTCGTGCCCCGTGCAGCTTGGCGCAAGTACTCCTCTGTCCCGCCTCTGTCCCTCCTGCTGGCACAAGTGGCAAAGAGGGAGGAAAGAAGGCGTGAGTGGGTTTAACACAGCCGAGTCAACTCTTCACCAATCAAATGAGCTCCTCTCCTCACCTTTAACAGGTTGGAATAAAGAAGCCTCTGTCCTATATCTGCATGATGTGTTAATGTTGCATTTTACTTTGCTGCTTCAGGCATGTTTTCTGCACCGCTTACGTCTATACTAAGCATTACGAACATGAGTTAGCGGGCTAGCTAGGGCATTCGCGAATTATTACCATTAGAGTCATTCTACAGAAACGGCCACTTTTGGGATAGCATTATGTCGGAAAAAAAATAATTATTTTCATACATTTAAACTTCAGTAACGCTTTTAGTTAACCATTTTGCTTTATGAATCCACAAAAATTAGAGCTTAATCGAATACCATTATTTTTCTACACTCGCTTAAAACATGCTTCTGCTGTATTTTTATATATTATGTTTTTGGTCCGACCGCCGCCGCACTACGTGTTAACGCGATAACTGCAGTAATATTTCAATTAGAAATTCCAAGTTTTGCATATATGTAAGTATCATAAAGAGGAAGAACTGATTCGATTTCGGACAAGTTAAAATTTCTAGATTGGCCACCAGGGGCCAAAAACGGAAAAAATCACTGTTTTTATCATATCTCTGGAAATATTTGTCCGATTGACCTCAAATCAAGTGCAAATGAAAGGTCATGACCTGAGAATGTGTCCAACGGTGACATTATACCTGATTGGTTCAAAATTTTGACACAAGGTGGAGCTTTGTCACGGGGCCAAAAACTGATTTAGGTGTTAACGTGATAACTGCAGTAATATTTCAATTAGAAATTCCAAGTTTTGCATATAAGTGAGTATCATAAAGAGGAAGAACTGATTCGATTTTGGACAATTTACAATTTCTAGATTGGCCACCAGGGGCCAAAAACTGAAAGAATCACTGTTTTTACACCCTAGCTACGACGTAGTCGAACGTATATAGCGCTCCGCGCGTCCGTCTGTCTGTCCGTGTGTCTGGATTCGTTTCCTGAGCATAACACAAGAACTATATGACTAAGAGGCTTCAGATTTGGTATGTAGCTTTCTCATGTGGTGCAGATGTGCATTTTGGTGGTTTCATTTTTTTGCTGCCAAAAATATTTGAAATTTGGTCAAAAACACCCTCTTTTTTTTGGACCTTGTAGACTTTGTTCATTCCGGGGCATGAATTCTTTTTTTTTTTCAGCCAAAATTTTTGCTAATTTTTATGATTCCCCATATCAGTTCAGTTAGCATTATATCCATCTGTAAAAACTGTATTACGTAGCAACCTGCATCATTCTATGGAAAACATATATTACCTATGTGTCTACCACTAATATTGGATATACATTTATTGTGATGTATCGAGTTAGACTGGAGTCTACGTTCATCTGATACACTCAGTCATCATAACATAAATGAACATTTCATCAGTGGCATATGCAAACCATTGGTGAATAATGTATATGTATATATATATATATATATATATATATATATATATATATATATATATATATATATATATACACTACCGCTCAAAAGTTTGGGATCACTTGCAAATTTCTTTGTTACATTACAACATTACATTCTTTGTTACAAATACATTTTCATGCATTTCACAAACATTTTTTTCCATTTCAGAAACGATTAAAATTAATCAGATGGTTTTCAAAAAATGATCTACATTTTTGCATCAAGGCCTATCATCGGCAACAAGCAGTCCTCTGCATCAATCTCCTGGTATGGCTGCTAATCCAAGTTACGCGTTTTATAAGGCTAATTGATTATTAGAAAACCCTTCTGCAAATGTGTTGCACAGCTGAAAACCCTTGAATTAATAAAAGAGCGCAAAAGGAGCATGGCATTCTTGAGGTTGGTTTAGTACCTGAAGCATCAGCAGTTGTTTGTTTGTTTACAGGCTCAAAATGGCCAGAAAGAAAGAACTTCCTTTAGAGACCCATCAGTCTATTATTGTGCTAAGAAAATAAGGCTATTCAATGCGAGAAATGGAAAACTTAAAATCTCTTACCATGCTGTCAACTACTCCCTTCAGAGAGCAGCACAAACTAGCACTAACAAGGATATAAAAAAGGAGTGGGAGGCCCCGATGCAAAACTGTGCAAGAAGACAAATTTCTGAGAGTGTGTAGTTTAAGACAAAAACGCCTCACAGATTGTCAACTAGCAGCTGCGCTAAATAGTTCCCGTCAAACACCAGTTTCAGTATCAACAGTGAAGGTGGTTTTTTTTGATGAAGGCAAAGTTTGAAGTTGTATTCATCATTTTCCATTAAAATCATTATTTCTAACTCAGACAATGTCAGCATGTCATGTTCATTTGCTATATTTCCTATTCAGACTAATTTCATGTGTGTTTCCATGGAAAACAAGAAAATTTTCAAGTGATCCCAAACTTTTGAGCAGTAGTGTTATTTTTTTATATATATATATTTTTTAAAATAACATTTAAAGTCAAGGGTGATGTATGTTTTTGATCAAACGCACTTACTTCCAAAATAAAATGTTGACCGCATTTTGCTTGTCACAAACCATTTATAAAGTCAATCTTTGTTTCAGTAATGCCTTCCCGGACTTCCGGCGGAGCAGGGCGCAAGATGGCTGCATGATCGCGAGCTCCCGATAGCAAACAAGAGTTAACCCCCCTAAATCCACTATTTACCAAGCAGTTCATGGCAATTTTATTCGGGAATGAATAGGGGAGTAGCAACTAGAAGTCAAACGAAACGTGACACACAGGAAAAGATGAATACGACGGAGAGAGATGCTCAGGGCCTAGGCGACAACCCAGCTGACAACATGCGTGCGGTGCTAACGGAGCTACGCGACTTCAGGGTTGAAAACAAAACGGCTCTACACAATCTCAAAGAAGACATTAAGGAAGACGTGAAAAAGGAACTTCAGGAACTCAAGCAGGAAATTTATCAAAAACTTTCTGAAAACACCGCTCGGATTCAGAGTCACGAAACGAGGCTGAATGAAGCAGAAACACGGATAAACGACATTGAGTCGGCTAACACGGCTATGAAGGAGGCGTTAGCTAAGTCCCTGGAAAGACAGCGAGCCATGCAGGAAAAGCTGACAGACCTGGAAGGACGGTCCAGGCGGAACAACATGCGCATCTATGGTGTACCCGAGGGAGCAGAAGGTAACTCCGTGTCTGACTTTGTGGAGCAGCTTCTTAAAACAGAACTGATAGTGAACATTGACTTGCGTATTCAGCGTGCCCACAGAGCCCTTGCTCGCAAACCAGAGCGGAATGAGCCACCCAGATCAATAGTCGTAAACTTTCTCGAGTTTAATGTCAAAGAATCAATTCTGAAAAAAGCCTGGGGAAAGAAAATAACGATCGAGGGGCGACGCTTATCGTTTGATCATGATTATGCTACGGAGGTTGTCCAGAAGCACAAAGCATACACTGGGATAAAGAGGCTCTTGAAAGAAAAGGGAATCCGCTTCTAGACTCCGCTGGATAAGATGCGCATACACTGGGATTCAGGGGCACGTACATACGGGAGTGCTCAAGACGCGGCGAGGGAGATGAGGAAGAGGGGCTACATGGTGGAGATACCGGCCCACAGCACCGCGGATCTGAGTCAGGAGATGGAGCAGCTTGTCCGGGCCCCGGTATGGCAACGAGCTGGTGAGAGAAGTACCGGAGACACCGCGCGCCGTGCGAAGGAGAGATTGCAAGAGTTTGAGAGGAGATCCTCCGACTGATCTTCATTCCTCATTTAGTCACGGTATGTGAATCTTTTTTGGCCCCCATAACGAAACCAACTATGAGAAACTGACATTTATATTGACTAACACGTCGTGTCAGTCCTTGATTCATACTTTGGGTTACCATTCATTGCAGAAGGAAAGGGGGAGTGAGGGAATGGAGAGGGGAGAGGGGGACGTGAATGGTAACACGACTTTACTTTTAACAATGAGAGCCGCCCAGCCCCCTTTTTTTTTTTTATTCATATGCTCCCCTATTTATTTAGTATATATTCAACTACAGGTTTTCGCCTTATTATTTGTGTATGGGGCCAAAATATTTACTATTGATGCTGAAGACTTCATTTTGATCCGAAATGCTATCGGAGGACTACGTTGGACTACTAGGATGTGTGAAATGATTGGTTTCAACCCTAGTGAGGGGCCCTCCTGGAAGAGGATTTCGCCTCAGCCTACCAGCGGGGACCCAGGGTGGCTGAGAACCACCCTAACTTTGGAGTCAAATGCTCTTTTTTTGTTTTTCTCCGTTAGTGATGTTCATGTCTGTTTGCTTGTTCTATGCTGTTTTGTTCTTTGCCAGTGGTCCGGGGTGTTACAAGGACGCCTTAAAGGTCAAACTAATGCATTGTCAACAGTATAACATATTGTCTCTAAATGTAAATGGGCTAAATAATCCAGTTAAAAGGAGCAAAATGGTGGCTAAAATTAAAATGGAGAGGGTAAATGTGGCATTTTGGCAGGAGACACACCTCTCAAACACTGAACATGAAAAACTTAAAAAGATGGGCTTCAGAAATACTTTTTTTTCATCTTATAAGAACGGAAAAAGAAGGGGAGTGGCCATATTGATTTCGAATGTAGTAAAATTTGAACTGATCTCTCAAATTGTTGACAAAGAGGGTAGGTTTGTTTTGGTTAAAGGGAAAATAGACCAAAAAGAGGTGACGTTACTTAACGTCTACGCTCCCCCGGGAAGCAATATAACCTTTTTTAGAAGGATATTTGAACTAATAGCTTCAGAAACTAGTGGGACTCTTATTTGCGCAGGAGATTTTAATATTCTTCTAAACCCTTCCTTAGACACAACCAACAGAATAAACGCATAAACAAAATAATTAAAGATTTGGGACTTATTGACGTGTGGCGGGGTATGAATGGATCAACTCCAGGATATACTTTTTATTCTGCAAGACATGCTGCCCACTCTAGGATTGACTACTTTTTTATGTATAACAGAGATTTGCATAGGCTGAAGTCCTGTAGATTAGGTCAGAGGGATCTGTCAGACCACTCAGGGATTTTTCTAATTCTACATCTAGATGGTAACCAGCGGAAAACTTTATGGCGACTCAATACCGGGTTACTGAATGACCGTACTTTCATAAGTTCAATGGAAAAGGAAATAGCAACATTCATGCAAGATAATAATACTGAAGACGTAAACCCTGGTATACTATGGGATGCAGCTAAAGCAGTACTCAGGGGGAAAATTATAGCCAAGACAGCTGCCCTAAAAAAGATGAAAACACAGAAATTAATAAATTTACAGGAAAAACTGAGAGATTTGGAAGAAATGCATATAACAAACAAAGAACCACCCATTATACAACAAATCAGGGACATCAAACAGGAAATAGATAAAATATTAGGAGAGGAGGTGGAGAAAAACATAATGGCCCAGTCACACAGCGAAAACGCATGAATTACGCACAGATTTTCGTTTCTGCGCGGAGCGTACCTCGTATGCGTAATTCGAAGGTGGAACGAATGTGGACTGTCAGCGATTGTAAGTGGATGTGCGTCGAAGGCGGTTTGTGCGTGATTTTGGGTTTTGAACGGTTCAAAATTTTTCCGACGCACAACTGTGCGTTGGTGTGCGTAATTCATGAGTCGGCATGCGTAGTTTATGCATTGAGTATGCGTAACGATGCGCGGGACACTCGTCGGCCGTCAGTGCTTATGCGTCAGAACTGGTTTGAACCCGCGCACGTCCACGTCCGTCCACTGATGCCCCACGTTCATATCACGCATGAAACGCGCATGTATCACGTTCATTCCACTGACATCCACTGGGCGTGCGTCGAATGTTCGTGGAATACTGCACCGTATTTGCTATATGCGTCGACGTGCGCGATATGTCAGTGATTCGTCAGTGATTGTAAGTGATACATGCGTGGTTCATGCGTGATTCATGCGTGATTCGTCAGAGATTTCTACCCCCCGACACCCCGAAAAATTGGTCAATTTCTCAACGCACAAGCACGTACAAACCCAATCTGTGCATGATTTGTGAGTGATTCATGCGTGATCGGCTGTGTGACTGGGCCATAAGGTTCATGAAACAAAGATATTATGAGGCGGGCCCTAGATCAACAAAACTGTTGGCTTGGAGGCTTAGAAAACAACAAGCAGAAAATACTATACACAAGATCAGAGACCCTATCACAAATAAAATTACACACACTTTAGATGGTATACAAAAAGCATTTGAAAGATATTACAAATTCTTATATTCCCAATCAAAACAGACTGAGAAACACACAGTTATTGAATTTCTGAGGCTTTTAGATCTCCCCATGCTAGGCAAAGAAACCAATGACAAACTCACCTCACCAATAACGAAGGAGGAAATAAGCGCAGCTATTTCAAGTTTAAACACCAACAAATCACCTGGCACGGATGGTTTTCCCCCTGAATGGTATAAGTCAATGAAAGATCACCTGCTTCCATTATTAGAGACCAGTTTTAACTATATTTTTAAAGGAGGCTCTCTCCCTCCCTCCTGGAAAGAGGCCTTTATATCAGTGATCCCCAAAGAGGGTAAAGACATAGTGGACTGCAAAGGATATAGACCTGTTAGTGTCTTAAACTCAGACTACAAATTATATACCACAATTCTAACAAAAAGAATGGAATCGGTAATGCCACTGCTAATAGACGAGGACCAAACGGGATTCATAAAAAATAGACAAACACAAGACAATATAAGAAGAGCCCTACATATCATTGAACGGATTAATAAAGACCAAACAAATGCCATTATTCTCAGTTTAGATGCTGAAAAAGCTTTTGATTCTGTTGGATGGATATTTTTATATCTAGCGATGGAGAAATTTGGCTTCAGCAAGGATTTTATACATTGTATTCAGGCACTTTACTCCTCCCCTACTGCAAGGATTAAGGTTAATGGAAGTTTGTCTGACTCTATAACTTTACAACGTGGCTGCAGACAGGGCTGCCCTCTCAGCCCTTACCTATTTAATTTATTCATTGAACCTCTGGCCCAAGCAATACGTCAAGAGACAGGACTAAATGGTATTTTTGTGGGAGGAGAAGAGTATGAGATAGGTCTGTACGCGGACGACATAATGATTACAATAAAAGATCCTAATTTAGGCCTGCCGCTATTAATGAAATTCTAGAAACATATGGGGAATATTCAGGGTACATTCTGAATGTATACAAAACACAGGTTATGACATTTAACTACACTCCTACTGCAGAACTCAGCGCAAAGTATAATTTTAAGTGGAACTCTCCCTATATATAATATCTAGGAGTGAATCTACACAAAGATATATCACAATTATTCAATTGTAATTATAGTCATATTACCAAAAAGATATACGAAGACCTCGATGGGAGGGGCTTGCTGCCTCTTGACTTCGGGGGCAGAATAAGGTCAATAAAAATGAATATCCTCCCAAGGTTATTATATCTCTTTTTATCATTACCAATAGATATTCCTCTGCAACAATTTAGAGAATGGGATAAACATATCTCTCGATTTATATGGAATAAACAGAGACCAAGGGTTAAACTTTCTACACTTAAGCTTCCGGAGGAGAGAGGTGGCAGGGCCCTCCCATCTGGAAGGGATTATTATTTAGCTGCCCAGCTGAGATCACTTGTGTGCTGGTGTAACCCATCATATGTAGCCAAATGCTGCTGTAACCCAGCAGAGCCCCCAGCACTAATTCAGGTATTTATGGATGCAAAAAACTCTGGGAATGCTAAGGGTCTTATAAGCAAGTTATATCATGGCATCATTTCATTGAATAAAGACAATACAGTCTGTGAAACATCGATGGGAAAAGGAGTTGAATATTGTAATAACAGAGGACATGTGGCTTAAAGCCTGGGAAACCCAGTCATCATCTACCAACTCCTGGACCTGGAGGGACTTCTGTTGGAGAAGTTTAATTCGTTTTTTTATAACCCCCAAGCAGAAGTCTAAACAAACTGGAACACAACTGGCCTGCTGGAGGGACTGTGGAGAGACCCTGGCAGACCAGACTCATATCATCTGGTCCTGCCCTCCCATCCAGATTTACTGGAGGGAAGTGGCTAAAATTATCTCAAAGGTTTTGAGTTTTGACATTGATGTATCATTTTCAACCCTTTATCTCGGAAATATTTCTCATGGACAGTTAAGTAAAGCCGATAATTACCTTTTCAATGTTCTGCAGGCAGCAAGTAAAAAAGCCATTACGAAATGTTGGCTCCAGAAAAACGCCCCCACCAGTGATATCTTTATTAATATAGTTAATATAGTATAGTATAATGTTATGTGTCTTAAATGTATATGATGCGCATAAAGGATAATTTATCCTTTGGATTTATTGACTATACCCCTGGACCCTGACTGTTAGTCCAGCTTGTTATTTGCTTTATGAAAAAATGAAAAAACCAATAAATAAAGAGTTTCAAAAAAAAGAAATGCCTTCCCAAGCCCGATGGAAACGGTTACAAGATAGACAGAGGAAAGCTGGAGTACAGAGCACAGTAACTTCAGAAGTCTCCACTGCATCTCAGAGTCAATTCATAGGGACAGTTAACATTCTGGAGATTCTGTCTGGAGAAGCACCTATCGAGCTTTTGAACCTTGTGTGTTTGCGTCTTAAGACTCAGTTTCATATGCAGTATGGACTCCTCACTCTGTCATATCTACATGCAAAGCAGTGTGCACAAGAGGCACTAAGTCCCACAGAAGTGATCCCGCTAAATGTTTTTGCGGTGCAGTTACATTACATAGACCAACATTATATAGTTTCATACCAACAGGGCAGGCAAATTGCAGTGCTTGATTCACTCAGAAATCCAAATAGACTGCATCGTTTGTTCCCTCAGTTACAGCTCTTGTATGGAGCATTACAGAATGGTGAATTGACACTCAGTGATATTTTTTATGGAGAACCGCAAAACCAAAATGCAACAGTTGACTGTGGACCATTTGCTATTGCCAATGCATACGCTGTGTTGTGTCATCAGGATCCATTCATTCATAGACTAATGCAAAGACAAATAAGACAACATATTATGAGGTGTTTGCAGAACAACCATTTTACAGATTTTCCACATGTGACATTGATGAATCCGTCATCACGACTGCAGTCAACTGTCCCTGTGTCATGGGCTGCATTAGCTGAAAGCAAGGACCCTTTAAAACAACAGCTGTTCTCTCAGGTGTTCTCGCAAAAAGCTGTGATGACAGATTCCAGAAAACGAGAAGGCACTAGAAAGGCTAATGACAGACAAATGAGAACAGAAGAACAGAAGATAAAAGACAAGGCTGATAACCGTGAAAGGATGTCCATTGCTCGAAAGAAGAGAACTGAGGAAGTAATAATGAAGGATAAGGTTGCAGATTGTGAAAGTAAGAAAAGGACCAGAGAAAGGAGAACTGAGGAAGAAATTGAGCGTCAGTGTTAGTTCAGACAGGCACGGAAGTCAGTCTTGGCTCCACCCCTTGTCTAATCGCATTGGACTTCACCATCGCGTACCTAATTGAGCGTCTTTTTAAATAAGCCGACGCTCTCCATCTCAACTAGCCAAGCTCTAACATTCCCACCAAGACCCATTACAGATCTACACAAACATCCACGCCTGCAGTACTCTAAGGTATGAGAATCAGTTCTTGGGTATTTTTCTTACCTCGTGCATCATCGTTATGTCCTTTCTCGGAGGAGGATGCGTCCTATTTCAGCTGCCATCTCTCCCATCTTCGCAGTCAGATCATGGCAGGTAATGAAGTAAACATGGTTAAAAAATGTTAAGTTCGTCCGAATCTGGTTTAGGCGAGAAACGCCTAATGGACTTCGGGGACATTTCCGTCATTCTGAAGGACAATGATCCGAAACTGTTAAAAAATCTTACCATGACAGAGTTTACTGTGGCATTCGGTGTATTAAGGGATGTGATTGGCGAAATGTACCTTAGACGCAGAATAGACCTAAACACTTACACTGCCCGGCCAAAAAAAAAAGTCACCGTTTGGAAATTATTGAAAAAATTCTATAATTGGATAATTATTGCGGTTATTAATATGTTTCAGCTGGGAATAATCATTTTAACCCTGAATGATGAAGCACGTCGCTAGTTATTTCTTAAAAAATCATGTCGGAAGACACATCCTTTGATGGTGGAAAAGATGTTACATAATTTCAGAACGGGCAAGTTATTGGCCTGTATTTAGCAAAGAAAACCATGAAAGACAAAAATAAGTATGAGGAATAATTTCACAAACAAATTTGCCACCACAAATTCCTGACCTTAAACGCATCAAAAGTTGCTGGGATGTGCACAAGAAAGACTACCGAGTGGTTCAACCATTATGTCGAGAAGACAAGATCTCAGCCAAAAATGATGGCATATCTGATCGAAAATAAATATTCTGGCATTGCATATAGTTGTCAAAACAATGGCAAGACGAATATGCACTGTAATCAAAGCTACAGGGGTTCCAACTAAATATTTGAGTCTGCGACTCTTCTTTTGGCCGGGCAGTGTATTTGGCTACCACTTCTGATCTCGCTCTGTCTTACGGTGACACTTGTTTACTAGTATCATAAGTACTTTTCAGATTAAAGCTGCTTATTCCTCCAAAAGTCTAGTCCTCTGGTATCTTCTGCACTGTCTGCGGAGCGTTCTGCCATTCCTCCCCCCCCCCCCCCCCCCCCACCCCCAAAAAAATCATTGCCGAGTCCAAACCCCCTGCGACAGCCCTCACCGTACCTCTACCATCGAGCAAAGTTTTGCGGAAACGGTCATCTAAAGTTTGTGTGCCCTCGCAGCAAGCCGTGTCGGCCGGCTAAGAGAAAAATGAAATAAAGCATCTACCCCCATCACAGTCCCAGAACTCTTGAAGATGCTGAAGGACCACTCAGATCGTTGTTTTGTCTCGTGCTTGTTGTTTGGTTTGATTAATGACTTTTGTGCAGGTTTATACGATATTCACTCCAGCGTGAAGTGCAATAACCTGCAGTCTGCCCAGCAGGAACCGGATGTGGTTGATAAAATCCTGGCGAGAGAAGTTCAAAAGGGGTACATGATTGGTCCGATTCCCAAATTCCATTAGCTTCATAGCGTATTAACCCTATAGGTGTCGCTATTCGCAAGTAATCTGGGGGAAGAAGAAAAGCGTTATCATTGACTTGTCTGCCCATTATGACTTAAGGATTAAAAGCATCAATGATCTCATCCCTCGTCCCCTTTCTCGCTTTTACTTTACTGTCGATCACGCATTAAACTCATGAAAATTGCGGGATTAGGTGCTTGGTTGGGTAATGCTGACATTACCGATGCTTTTATAATTATGCCTCTGCACCCCTCTCAGTGAAATCTCTTTGGAGTTAATTGGAAAGAAAAAACGTACTTCGCAGTACATCTGACCTTTGAATGCTGTAGCAGTCCCCGCATTTTCGATACTCTATCCAAGGCTTTTTGCTGGATACTTCTGAATGTTAACCAACTGCCGTTCATTTTTCATTTATTAGACGACTTTTGGATAATGGACTTTCCCATAGTGATGGCCAAACAAGGCTTTATGAAGCTTTCAACCCTAGCCTGCGTTGCCGGCGGTCAGCGGCTGGCGGGAGAAAGGAGAGGAAAGACCGCCTGCACGATAACGTAGGGATTTTGAGTTGCCGCCCACTTCCTTGCGCAACGAGCCGCGACGGACCACCCCTTTTTTAAACCAATGAAACTCGAGTGTAATTTGAGAGCACAAGTGATGCATGGAGATCAAATCATCTAGTAAATGATTGATCGCCTGTAGTTGTTTGTTCTTTAGAGTAGTCTTTCGGTCGTGAATTTCAAGATATTCAAGCGATTTCTTTGTCAAAGCGTCGTTCTTTCCATTCGCTATCTTTGTTCTGGCAGTTTACGGCGTAACCATGCGTTGCGTTACATTCGATGACAGTTCAATTTTGATTGACACCTTATAAGCTAATCAATAATTCCCATTCACTGATGAACGGACAACTCAAAATCCCTACCTTATCGTGCAGGCAGTCTTTCCTCTCATTTCTCCCGCCAGTCGCTGACCGCCGGCAACGCAGGCTATTTCAACCCCTTTTGGACCATCGTATTGAAAATTGGTTCACTACTCGAAGCTTCATTCATTGAGCACGTGGGTGACATCTGCTGGCACAGAGACTGTTGTACAGCCTTGCAAGGGTGACGCTGATGCACCTCGCGTGTGCACTTTGAGTTTTATTGTATTGTGAAAAATACTTGAAGCTGAAATCTAACTTCGTTTCACATGTTTATTGTTTTTCTTCCTTACCTTAATAATTCACATTATATTGCACGGTAACATTAGTTACATCGACAACAATAAATAAATTTTAAAAAATAATAATAATAATAACAGAGCGCTGTTTCGTCGATCTTAAATATATTTGAATTGCGCCAATGATGTAAAGCTCCATAACCGGTCAGCTGATTCAGTCTGAATGAAGCAGTGAAGTGGTTTGAACGTCATCAGTCATGTGGTTTTCCCCGGTATGAAGCAAGCTCCTGCACAGTGCTTCAGAAAAATACCCTGATGAGTTTGAAGCCCGCTTCGGAGCCTCAGTATCAGAGGTAACATCACTACTTTCCCAATTTCGTACCAAGTCGCAGCATTTTTACACTTAAACACGTTTTCAAGAAACTGGGGTACTGCGCAGGAACTGGAGTTTTGGGTATTTTCTCATTTAAAGTTATTGGCTCAGTTAAAATGCAAGCGTCTCTACCCCAGGATAAATAGCGCAGAATCAGGGAAGTTATGGAGAGTGCACTTCGGCTTCGTCTATGACAAAGCGCGAATTGCTGTCCCTGTTGAGACACCTGAACTTCCTTCGTGTACCGGCTTCTCGGCCTCCCTTAATCTGTAATCAATTTGAAAAAAAAAAAAAACTGTCAAATTAGTCGAAGGTTAAAAACTCTGATTTGCGCTTTTAGTCATGGTTGCGCAAGCACTGGAATGGCATTTCGTTCTTTCATAAGGATAGGCCGGAGTCATCGGTCGCCTTCGCGTCTTCACTGATGCGGCCCCCTCCGTTTGGTTTAGGGGTTGGTTGGCTTCTGGAGGTTTGGATTGTCAAATCGTATTAAAAGCTTATGAAGCTGCTGGTCGTACTTTTCACTTGTGCAGGTTTTTAATCCCAGTTCTGCCGGATATCATTTCCATGATCTGCACCTTTTTTATAATGCATTGTTCAGAGTTTCAAAAAATTCATCCCGGTTCTACTTAAGCATGAATTGCTGGGGTCTAGTTACATTTAAGATGTTTAGATCCTTCAGTCAGTAGCTTGCTTGGAAATCCCTCCATTTGCCTAATAACGAATTAAAGAAGGCAATGATGAGCGTTTTTCCCTCACACTTTATTTGGTGAAAAGTTGGTATCGCACTTATGAGCTGGGTGTTTTAGTCCTTACGTAAATGTATTGTTGGAAGTAGTCTGTCTTACATCTTTCTTCGAGGTTCTTAGATGTGTGGAATTAACTAAACCTTCAGAGAAATTTAATCCTTTACATGACCTCACCATTCCTGATTTCTCGTCTGATAACTGTATGTTCACTAGCAACCTCAAACATTCCAAAACTGATCAATGTGGTTAAGGCACTTCTGTGGTCATTGCCAGAACTAATACTGCATTTGTCCCTTTTCTTCCATTTCTCGGTCCCTGAAATGGCGAGCCAATGCAAGAGGAGATGAGCCCCTGTTCATGACCGATTCTGGGAAGGCGATGTACAGAGTTTGGTCGATGTTCATCTCCGCATACCCTGCAGTGCTGCGGTCTGCCCCCAATCCTATGCATCACACATTCCTTTCGCATCGGCACTGCAACTACGGCTACCTTGTAGTTCCAGCATCTTTTATCCTAACCCTGTGTCGCTGGTTCTCAGGAGTATACCAGAAATAAGTCTGTCTTAATACTAGTGATTGGTAAATTGTAGTTCTTGCAATGTTAATTCTATGCTCACACGAAGTGTTGCCACCTTGAATTTGTCGGTCAACTGTAATAGGCCTTAGGAAAATTAACGCATGCAAAATTCATGGGTCTTGTCCAATCCGTTCAACTTGGGGAAACTGGCATTTCATTCATATCGATTTACGATCTGCATCCGCCTTCGGTCTATCTAAAATTTAAAATGTCAATGTATTTATCACATGTAAACTCATATCTCGTAGCATATTTCCTTTGCATCAAGTCTCATGAGGGACTTGCTGAATGTTCTTCTGCTTGCATTCAGCTGACTGCTGATCTCCAGCATGCAGAAGAGAAGGTCATGCATGCTTGCATGAATTCAAAGGAAATGCATCATGCTTGTCGGTACACATATCCTCATTCTCATATAATATATTTCCTTTGTATCAAGTCACTCAGTGTGTCTTGCCGAATGTTCTTCAGCTTGCATTCAGCCTGCCACTGATGTCCTGCATGCAGAAGAGAAGGTCATGCATGCTTGCATGAATTCAAAGGAAATGTGACATGCTCATCGCATTCACATTGCGTATCACCACGACACACTTATCGCATATCGAATTTTGTCTAATGTTCCAGTCAATGTCATCATCTATTCCTTGATCATAGAATGAGCTTGTTTGTTATTCATATCCAAAATTTAATGGATCGAAACTCATTTCATGTTCAGATCCCCGCGGGTGATTCTGCTTATCTGCTCCCTGCAGGAGCGCGAGTTTGGGGGTTGTGATCTCCTGGGATGTCTGTGTCATGCTTGCTCAGATTGTTCCAGAGTATCACTTGAGCAGAGTCACCGCCAAATCCAAATGTATGCCATTCCAAATAAATGGTTAAATCTGACGTGAGTGTCCTGTCTGAAATGGAGCGTCAGTGTTTGTTCAGACAGGCACGGAAGTCAGTCTTGGCTCCATCCCTTGTCCAATGGCATTGGACTTCAGCGTTGCATACCTAATTGAGCGTCTTTTTAAATAAGCCAATGCTCTCCATCTCAACTAGCCAAGCTCTAACATTTCCACCAAGACCCATTACAGATCTACACAAACATCCTCCCACCTCCCCAGCCTCCTCCTTTCCAATGGCGCAGTACTTGTGTGATACTCTTGTCTTTATATAGTATTGGCATTGTTTTGTACGGTATCGGCATTGTTTGTAAACTGTATTGTCTTTCATTTCATTTTGAGCGCTGGTTGCTGCTGCCCTGCTGTCTTGATCCGGTCCTGATCCAGTTCTGCACCATCCTCGACATGCCACTTCCTGGAGCTACCAATGCCACTGTTCAGATGGACTTAAATGGAACTCTTTTTGCCATTTTACTCTGACTTTATCTTGTTATTATTTAGCTAGCCCGCGGAGGATGGGCTTCCCCACTATAGCCGAGTTCCTCCTGAGATTTCCTCCCACTGGGGAGTTTTTTTACACCACTGTTTGAGGAATTTTCTTTTTTGCCTCATTTGCTGTAGGGGGAATAGGCTGGACATCTGCCCTTTGAGTACTTCATCTCTCACTGTAAAGTGTCTTTGTAACAGTCTCTGTGAAAAGCGCTATACAAATCTAATGAATTGAAATTTTAAACACAGTGAACCAGGCTCTACTGGGGGGGGGTTGTGATATCCTTGTGATCTCATGCTTGCTCATATTGTTCCAGAGTTTCACTTGAGTAGAGTCACCGCCAAATCCAAATGTATGCCATTCCAAATAAATGGTTAAATCTGACGTGAGTGTCCTGTCTGAAATATTGCAAGATAGAGTTGCAAATTGCACAAGTATGAAAAATCCAGACAAAAGAGAATTGAGGAAGAAATAATGAAGGATAAGGTCACAGATCGTGAAAGTAAGAAAAGGACCAGAGAGAAGAGAACTGAGGAATAATTAGTCAAAGAAAGATTAATTTATAAAGATAGGAAATCCAGCACTCGAAAATCTAGAAACATGGAAGAACTACAAAGACACAGAAATCAAGATGTTCGAAGAAAACTGTTTTCTCGGAAGGAGCGGCCTATAGAAGAACACTTAAAGACATTCCAAAAGGAGATACACAAAGGACCTACATATGTGTGTGGCTGTTGTCATCGCCTCATGTATCAAACTAGTGTCAGGAAGGTTGCTAACCTGAACCTGTCATCAGTACATGAGGAACTGAGAAAGCTGTGTGTAGGTGATATAGGATGGATGTGCTCCTCATTTATCAACACATTGAAGAAAAACAAAATGCCTGCAATGGGTACAGCCAACAAACTTGAGGTTGCTGAAGTGCCTGCACCATTGAAATCCCTGACTGATTTAGAGGCTCACATTATTGTCCAGAGGATACCATTTATGAAAATATTCAATTTGCCAGTGGGTAAGCAGAAGGCTGTAGTTGGAACTGTAGTCAATGTTCCAGTAGATGTGTCAACAACATGTGATTCTCTTCCAAGGTCTACCACTTCTTCAACAGGATTCATCCCTTTGAAACTGAAGAGAAAGCAAGAATATTCTGGTCATGTGTTATATCAGACTGTCAGACCACAGGTGATAGAAGAAGCTTTGAAATACCTTACTGAACACAATCCCCTATATTCAGACATTGTGTTGAATCCAAGTTGGCAAGAAGAGTTCTTGCAAGATGATGCAGATCTGTGGCAGGCATTAACTTCGACAGAACTTAATGTTCTTCACAGCAAAACTCAAATGATAATGCAGGCACAAGCAACAGACCAGAAGATAACAGTGTCACCTGTTGTGTTCCAGGTTCTGGCCAGAACAGTATTATTCATGGTTTTAACAGTTTCATGTTTCAAGTTTTCATAGTTCATGTTCATAGTTCATGTCATAGTTTTAACAGTTTCTTGTATTAGGATTTTACATTTCATTATTCATGTTCTATGTCCATGTTTTTACTTTTCCATGTTTTTGTTCATGCCAGGTCTGCCATGCCACTCCACCGCTTGTCTGCGTTCCGCCCCGTGCCTTCGTTGTTGCACATTTCTGAGCTCTGGTTGGCTTTGGTATTTCCCCTTCCTTCCATGCTGTGCTGATTCGGGGCTCTCTAAGCTTAATTGGCAATTAACTGTTTTTAAGTTACTAACATTTACTAACACTCACTGGGTTGGTGTAATTCTTAGATAGGCACATTACTAATACTACTAATTTAGACAGGGAGTTTATCGTCATGATTCCTGCTTTGCTATTTCAAGATCTTGCTGTGCTTTTCTGTTCTTAACATTCATGCTTGCTTCCAAACTGCATACTTAATTGGTACTTAAGCTGAGCACGCTCATTCTCTTAATGAGCAGGTCATGTCATCCAATCTCTGTCCATGTCTTGATCTTGCCATGCCTCTTGTTTCTGCTTCTCCAGGTGTCGCCCCTCATGTCTTTGATTTCCAAGCCTTTATCTGGATGCGGTGGAAGTTGGCTGGCAGACAGTGTCTCAAGTTTTGTTTCTCGCGTCTCATTTCATGTGCAAGTTTAGCCAAGTTCTTTTGTCAAGATTCCCTAGCATTTCTAGTTTCAAGTCTCGTCCTAGCCTCTTGTTTTGTGTGTATATATTTAGTCTTGTTATTTATTTTTCTTGATCCTCTCGCCTGGAGTTTCCAGTGCCTTTTGTTTTTTGCCTTTTGCATTTATTGTTTATAGCTCTGTGTAGCTTACCTTAGTTTGTTTTTTGCAACCCTTTGGGCCAAGTTTTTTGTTGGCCCTCGTGCCTGTTTTGTTTTGGTTTAAATAAAATCCTCATTCCCTTTTCCCGCATCTGGTGTCACTGATTCCATATCAGTCACCTTTGATACTTCAACAGAACTTGATGCTTCTTCTTCACAGCAAAACCCAAATGATAATGCAGGTACAAGCAATAGTCCAGAAGATAACAGTGTCACCTTTGATAATTCAACAGAGCTTGATGCTTCTTCTTCACAGCAAAACCAAAATGATAATGAAGGTACAAACAACAGTCCAGAAGATAACAGTGTCACCTTTGATACTTGTATCCAACCTCATGACTCTGTCCCAAAAGGAAATGAAATCTACAGCATTGCTCCTGGAGAGGGAAGAAGTCCCTTGCCCATCCTAAAGGATGAAAATAATGAAGTTCTTACCTTCCCCCAGCTTTTCACAAATGGACAATTTGGCTTTGATGTGAAAAGAAGAGTCGCTCTATCTCTTCAAAAATACTTTCAATGCCGCCTCTTAAATCATGATGGAAGATTTGCAAAAAATACAGAATACATTTTTTATGGGCAATATTTGACAGAATTCAAACAAGTGCATGATGCCATCAATGTAGCTCTGAGAAAAGCAAAACTTCATCAGTCTCAAAGTGGAAATGTTTCAGCAGTGCTCCTCAAAAACAGAGATAAGATTAAGGACTTTATTTGTCATGACTAAGGATACCAGTTCCTGAAAAATGTGAGAGGATCACCTGCCTATTGCAAGAAAATCTTGTATGACTTGCTTGCAATGATTCAAAGTCTGGGACCTTTCACCTGGTTCGTTACCTTGTCTGCAGCTGACTTGAAATGGCCTGACACATTGTGTGTTATAGCTCAGCAGAATAACATCAATCTTGATCCAGCAGACGTCAAGAAAATGTCATGGGAAGAAAGATCATCTTTGATTTGTCAAAATCCTGTCACAGCAGCCAGACATTTTGACCATAGAGTTCAGCAGTTTGTAACCCATGTTCTCAAACAAGGTGTCATTGGACCACTAGCTGATTATCTGTATCGTGTGGAATTCCAGCAGAGAGGTTTGCCTCATATCCACATGGCAGTGTGGATCAAAGATGCTCCCACCTTTGATGTTTCAAGTGACGAGGACTTTGCCACTTTCGTTGATAGATATGTCAAATGTAGTGCTTCTCAAAATGGAGAAGTGGTTGAAATGGTCAATCTTCAGAGACATTGTCATTCTGCAACATGTACAAAAACAGGAAAGACCTGCCGTTTTGCATTTCCAAGGCCACCATGTGATCAGACAGTGATTTGTCGGAAAAAGAATGCATGTGATGACTCAACAGCTTCTCGGACAATAGACTCATTGTGTTCACAGATCTTAAAGAAAGTCTTCACTGCTTTGTCCAACACAGATGTCACAGAAACCACTTCACTTCATGACATTCTTGAGATGTTCAGATGAGACATTTGCAACTACCATGCAGCTTTGAAGGGAAGCAAGTCAAACAATGCAGTCATTCATTAAAGAACCCCTCAAGATATCTTCATCAGTAATTACAATGAGGATATTCATAGAGTGTGGCAGGCCAACATGGACGTTCAATTTGTCGATGATCCCTATGCCTGCGTAATGTACATTGCATCCTACACGACGAAAGCTGAGCATGAAATGGGGGAGCTTCTCAAGCAGGTGTCCCAGCAAGCTGCAGAGGCAGGTATTCAACAACAGCTTAGGAGAGTCGGAAACAAGTTCCTGCATGCAACAGAGGTCTCAGCTCAAGAGGCAGTCTACAGGATCCTCTCTCTGCCACTTACCAAGAACACCAGAGATGTCTTATATGTTCCAACAGAAGCCGCTAAGGATAGGACATATCTCCTGAAACCCATGAGCATCATTGAGCAAATGGAAGATGATGACGAGGATGTGTATTAACTGGGCTATGTTGACAGGTATGCCAAGAGACCCAATTGCCTTCAGGATATGTGTCTGTCACACTTAGTCTCCCAGTACCATGTCGACTATGGTACCTCTCAGCCATCTGCAGATGAAGAACAGTCAGGGAAGAAGGTCACTTTGCTTGATGGGGCAGGTTTGATGGTCAAGCGACAGAGAGATGCCATTTGTAGAATCACGGCCTGTTGATGATGTACGTGCCCTGGCGGAATGAAGATGAGCTGAAGCATGACGATGGCACATACTTTTCCAAATACAGAGAGCTAACAGACCTAATCAACAACAATCAGCCACAGGTTGAAAGGAACCAAGCATCAGCCAACCAAGCATTGGATGATCTTGAAGAACTGGGAGCACCAGAAGATGCATGGGACCGAATGATGTCAGAGTCACAGCATCAGAGGCATCAAGAAAGCGAACAGGGTTCTCATGAAGCTGAGGAGTATGCACTGCTCAATCCGGATCATCATTCCAATGCCAGACATAGTCAGTCAAGTACATTCACGCCATGTATCTCTGTTTTCAACACTACAATACTGAGTGACAATGACTACTTGCTACACCTGCGTAGTCTTAACAACAAACAAAGAGAAATTCTTGACCTGTTCATGAACCTCTGTTTCAATATTCGGACAACTGTGAAAACAGGCATTGTTCCAGAGCCTATTCATGTCTTCATCAGTGGTAGTCCAGGAACAGGCAAAAGTCATCTCATCAAAGCCCTCTTCCAAATGTTCAACAAAGTTTTGGTAAAGGAAGGATACTCTCCTGATGACACAGTTTGTCTTCTTGCTGCTCCAACAGGGACTGCTGCAAACAACATCCATAGCCAGACAGTGCATGGAACCTTACAGCTGAGTGTCTTGAATAAGTACCCGAAGGATTCTGTCTCACATCAGACTCTCTCTGCCCTGAGAAACAAATACTCCAGTCTCAAGTGCATCATTGTTGATGAGGTGTCAATGTTGGGATCAAATGGACTTTCCTGAGTGAACAAAAGACTTTGCGATATATGAGGCTCAGTTGAAGATGACACTGTGTTTGGGGGTGTGTCGTTCATATGTTTTGGTGATTTGCTGCAACTCCCACCTGTTCTACAACTGCCAGTGTTTGGACTTCCTTCTTCACCGATCGACAGGTTGAACTATCCTCTTTGGGATAACATCGCCTTCACACAACTCACTGAAAATATGAGACAAAAGAGTGATGTTGAGTTTGCAAACCTTTTGAACAGAGTTAGTAATTGGGATGTTCAGAATACCGATCAGAAAGAAAAAGATGTGGAAGTATTTCAGTCCCGGATCATTGATGGTACAAACATTCAGTACCCAAGGGACACACTCCGTGTGTTTGAAACAAACAATGATGTGGATTAGTACAATGACAATCATCTGAAATCACTTGGTAAGGCAATCTACTCCATTCCAGCTCAAGACTCAAAAGTGGATGACAACACCAACAGAGTATCTGTAGAGATTTCAACGAAAGCCTCACAAACAAGTGGACTGCACAGCGTTGTTGATGTGTCTCTTCAAGCCAGAGTTATGATCACAAAAAACATTGATGTGAGTGATGGACCTGTGAATGGTATGCAGGGAACTGTGGTTGGTTTCTACAAGTGACAAAACGACAATTCCCAGTTACGCAAGCTTGGGCTTGTACTATACACAAAGTACAAGGAATGACTTTGAACAACATCGTTGTATCCTGCAAAATGCGATTCAACCCTGGACAGTTTTACGTGGCTGTAAGTCGTGTGAAATCACTTAGTGGACTGTATTTCCTGGACTTTGATGCAAGCAAGATCATGCCAAATAATGAAGCATCCTCTGCTGAACAAGTCATGAAACTTACAAGGCTACTAGCGACCCTTGGGGTCTGGTCCTCAGAGACTGACAATGAGATCACTCTCTCTTCACTGAGCATCAACTCCTTGAGGTGTCATCATCAAGATCTAGCACTGGACAAACACCTTTTGGCCAGTGACGTGATAGCTTTGACTGAAACCTGGTTGAATCCGTCTGTGTCTTCAGCACCGTACTCACTTGAGGCTTTCACATAGACGAGGCAGGACAGACTGTCCTGCTACTCAAAAGAGCTTTCAGCAGCAAACAAAAAGCATGGTGAAGTACTTCAATATGTGTCTACACAATGGAATCAACAGCCATTTCCACATGAAGTCAGTGACCTTGAGTATCTCCACACACTCATCCAGCCTTCAACAGAAAAGCCTGGCTTCCATATGGTTCTCATCTACCGTCCTCCATGGAACCCTCTGCCAATCTTCTACTCAAGTCTTGAGAAGGTTCTTCATCTGATCAGTTCTGGCCCTTCTATCATTATTGGAGACTTCAACATCAATGCTCACGACAACAGCAGACAAGTCCAAGATCTCTCAAGTCTCATGCAGAGATATAAGTACCAGCTGGCAGACACCGCATCAACACACATAAGTGGCTCAAGAATTGATCTGGTTTTTGTCAGAGACTTGACTGTCCTAAGTAGAAGATCCCTTCCAAGGTACTAAACTCAGCACGCTGCTGTCCAAATACATCTCTGCTACATACAGCCATACTGAGAAGACAATATGTATTGCATACTGGACTATAAGCTATTTGCCTATTTCACAGAGTTAGGATGTGACTGAATGATAACAAATGAAAGACAATGTGATGCTTAGTGGTCAGAGTTGTAATAAACTGTTATGCCCTTGAGGCATTAGCCCACATATGCATTCAAACATGAACAAAGAAGAATTAACCATCAAGTTAATGGAATGTGATTGTGAAGGTGAGATATTCTTAAGAAAAATTTGTTATTTCCTTTTTAAGTAACTCACAACTTAAAATCATCACCAAAATAAATATAAACTTACTCAAGACAGTAGTTATTTCATCCATGAAATTCTTAAAGTTAACTATAAGAAAACCCACTGGTGATCTAGAGAAATAACCTTTCACATTTCATGCCTATCCTGTAACGAATGTACCTTTAGTTTTCATCATTGTGATGATATGAAACTCTGTCCTTTATGTTGTCTGAAGGTGGTCAAACATAAAGGGGGGGGTATGTGAGCTCTGCTCGCTTCTACACTTGTTATCATATCTCTGGAAATATTTGTCCGATTGCCCTCAAATCAAGTGCAAATGAAAGGTAATGGCCTGAGGGGCTTTATATTGTATTGGGTCTATTCAAGGATTGGGGAATTGGAGGATTGGGGGCGTTCAGGGATATACCCCAAGCCGTCGCCTCTGACGGCATAAGCCTAGTTTGTAACTGGTGTTCATCATAAATTCACAAGTTCTCAATAGTTTTAAGAAATAATATTGCTTGACATATTGTGTACACATAGATAAACAAAAAAATATATGTATGATGCCTTTTCAAAGGCTTAGAACAAAGATAATCATAGTAACAGAAATTATGGTAACACCAGTGACAGTAACACCAGTGACAATTTTCATGTCAAAGCCATTTTTCTAAATGGCAGTAATAGTAATTCAAACCAACTGTTGCTATTCATGTTGGCCTCATTAAAATGCATAATCAAATCCAATTGTATTACATTTCTGTGCCTTTCCCTTCTCATAAAATGGGTAACACCAGTGACACCTTCTAAAATCCCCACATGAAATTGTAAGGTTAAGGGTCAGTTTTTACAAAATATGAAAAGAGGCAGCAGACTTATCATGTTCATTCCATGACAGTCTCTCAACAAGTTGTTTGCTCAGTAGGAAAAGATATTATAAATGTTTTTATTTTTTCAGAATAGGGGTTATTGTGAAGTGGTAACACCAGTGACATGACACCCGGGACAGCCATTTCCATTCAATTATTTCTAACAATGAGTTGGAATTTTATTAAATTATGCTATCCATTTCATAAATGTGATATTGGTGTAAAAATTATTGCATTCAAAATGTGGGGAAAATATATTTTAAAACTTAAAATCTGACATTAAACCTCCACGCGTCAGCCTGGGGACATGCAACTTTCATGTGCCTCAAATTTGGTATGATTGGTTAAAAATGAATTTGACCCAGTGCCAATGCTCAAATTGGTATTACTATTCAAAGATCATCTTATATTTCTCAAATATATACATCTACTGCGAATACTAGGTATATTTAATTTGCAAATGGTATGCAAAGCCAAGGGAAAAGAAAGAGGCTTTTTCTGTAGAATGACCCATTAGTGAACTTGAATGGAATTTCAAAATGAAACTACATCAGATCATTCAAACTTATGAAGTTGGAATGAAATACAACGGTTGCTCATTTATTTCTTCTGCCTGCATCATTAGGAAGAGAAACGATGTATAGCGTGTTCCTATTATTACACCCTGTCGCCGCTTAAAATTTTGGAATTAACATGCACGGACAACAATGGAAGATAAGTTACACATTTATTTTCAATATGTGATCTTAACTCAGTACGAGATCATAGCAATCAGGCTGTATTCCTTTCCCCCACTTAAAATGATAAAACCTAAGTGACAATAATAGTATTAAACCGCTTGCACACTGGATTCGAAGCAAATTTTTTGCACGACAGATTACATTCAAAGTCCATGCAAAGACGCAAATACACGCGTGTTTGTGTCTTTGCATCGACTTTGAATGTAATGAGTCGTGCAAAAAATTTGTTTTGCGTCTGGTGTAAAAGCAGCTGAAGGACACGTACCCACATAGCCTACACACACACTCACGCTCCCACGTGCACACACACATCTCTCTTTCTCTCTCTCTCTCTCTCTCTCTCATGTACGTTGCAGGCAGGGGTATTTGCAGTCAAAGCCACTGCCGCAAAAAAAGCGGATACGGCTCTAAAAGTAATTTCTTTTGTAATTAATAAAAGTTCGTGAGTAATTAATACTCACGTTTTACAACAGAAGTTCAAAACTTTGATATAATGTAGAAAACACATATTTAGAAAAAGTCATAAACAGATGGACTCATATCATGGCATACAGCTATGTTGTGTAACACGCAATATGCCACAGCGAATGCACTGACACTCTGAGGGCTGTCAGGTCAAGTTTCTATTATGCGTGCCAACTGCCTTTGATCTGACGTCTGGACAATCGATATAGATACGATGATTTATGTGCTGATTCAGATAGTAACATTAAATTGTGGTTGCTGTAATTATTTATTGCATTGAAATCTGCCTGACATTCTGGAAACCTGCCTGTGAGGTTTCGGTGACGTGTGCGCAGTGTGAATACCACATTCAAACCATTACAAATGGGTTTATGAGTAGGTGAGTAAAAAATAACACATGAAACCTTTTTTTGGCGTCGGACGTACAGAGTCTGAATGTAATTTTAAGCAAACTCGATCCCCAAATAATGTGCAAAAAACAACTTCAAACCTTGGCAAGTTGGCTGATGGGTGACTCAGAAAATAAATAACACTGCTGCAGTGTTTCCCATACATAGTTTAATTTACCCTGCCATAGTCTCAATATACGCAATTGCCGCGTGTTGGTCATACATGCGCATGTTTGAAAATAAATAAAAGAAGAGAAAAAAATATGTAAAAATAGTAAGGTTGCTGGAAGACGCGGAATTTGCGCAATTCTCCACCCCCCCTCCCCTCCAACAAAATAAGAATCATGCCCCCCCACACTCAACAAAATGAGAAAAAAAATCCTTACCCCACCCCCCCCATATTCTCCAAAAATTCTGTGGGGAAACACTGAGACTGTGCTCACTGCTGCAGCTGGTTCTGCCATTTACTCATCTCCCCGGCACCATGTCAAGTGCTGAGAGCCTGACCAGTTTCCTGACCTCTGTTTTTGGCTAATGATACTAATGAGATGCAGCCTGCACTTGCATTTATTTTTTTCCAAAAAAAAGTTTCTGTTTATTTTTTTGTGGTATCCCTTTAACAGGCACACTAAAAAATATTTTCAAAAAATTATTTATTGGTAAAAGTGTGTTCCTGACTCCACATTTAGCAACTTTTCAGTTTTTTTTTTCCCCAGATGACCCAATCAGATGGCAGATACGCTAGTCAACCAGCCGGTTGACTTGCTCAGTTAGGGTAACTTCAGGCTTGAACTAACAAGTATTAGGCATCAATGGAATTTTTAAATTTGTGCAACTAAAGTTGAAGTTTTTTCATTAAAATAAAATAATAGACCCCAGAATATGTCCATAAAACGCATCAATTTATTGAAAAAACATTTTTCTGATTACGTGCTGTAAAAAAAGATCATATGTACATGAAGACCACAAAAGGAAAACAATCACAGTCCAAATTCTGCATTTTTGTATATTTTAGACATTATATATTACTCTAATATATCTAATAATATATAATCGTAATAATATATTATTAAAATGTTTTATTTTTTGCATATTTTTTCACTGTTTTGTTTCTAACATCATTTAGAATTTTTGATTCATCATTTCTCCACAATGTGAAAGGTGACTCTGATCTGGTCATAAAAAACACTAATATTCAAGAGAGGTGTCAAAAATACACCACTAAAAAAAGTCTTTTTTTTTGCTTTTATGTGTGAATAAAAACTATTTTGTATGGCCTCCTTTGATAGGATTCAACCATTCTTGCATTCAACCACTGAAACTCATTTTTATTTTCAGGAATGCAAGAAAATAACTTATTCGGCATCTGAATAAAAAATAAATAGATGATACGCACTCTATAGAGATGCTAACCCACACCTATTGTTGACCTTGACCTTTCAACCTCAAAATGCAAAATTGGACTGGGTACCCTAGGATCATCTACCCCACAAAGTTTGGTCGCCCTAGCTTCAGTGGTGGCCGAGCTGTCACGCGGACAGACAGACACACACACACACAGATGGTGCTAAACTGTATACCCATGCTGCCTCGTCGGGCGTGGATAATAATGTGCTTTACTATTTTTCTTTCTGCTTTTTTGTAAGACTGAATTAAAAAAATCATGGATAGTAACAATAATTATATTCTTGCATTAAAAATACAATTTCAGCTTGCGCATACTGGTGGATTACCCATTAAAGAATTATAAAAATGACTGGTACCAACACTGTTCATTTAAGGCAGCTGTGGCATAAACCTGGACCAGATGATGCAATTCAATAAGGAGACAGTGTTATGGCCCCAATTTATTATAACATATATGACAGCAAGGGATGACAGACAAAATTTTAAAACTTAAACAGCTTCAATTAAACACTTTTAACTAATCTACTATCTAATCTACTGACCAAGATTGATAAATACAAAAAAAAAAACAGTCCCTTTACAGTCCCTTTGGTGGGGTTGCTTGGTGATGTCCTGGGTGAGTAAAATACTCTATATACTCTATATAACACAGGCAAAAATCCACAAAAAGCTTCACAGGTCATGAAAAGAAGTGACAGGTCTGGTCAAATGTATCCTTCTCCTTGCAATTTCTCCTACTACTTTACTCTCTCAATTTTCCTCCTTATATACTCTTTTGCAGACCCCTCCCACCTTTTAGACTGTTTTTTTAATTCTCTGGGACTTTCCGTCTCAGACATGCCCCAGACATGCTCAAACCTAGCTCCAGTCTGGGCTGAACATGAAAGAAGGTCAATACTGCCATCTAGTGGCTTCTTTTCACATTACACCTCCCTTCCAAAAGGGAAAAATTTTGACTCATAAAGGCAACATTTTTTCTTTTCAATACAAAAATGGTGAAGTAGACATTTGTGTATATATACATACAATACAATATGCTAATAAACATGTGTGATATATATACATACTCAAACACGGGATAAGCTATCAGCAATTACATTGTCAGTACCCTTTACGTGCTTAATTTCCAAGTCAAACTCCTGTAAAATCAAACTCCAATTCAACAATCTCCGATTCTTGTTTTTCATCTTACTCAAAAACATTAACGGATTGTGGTCAGTGTACACAATCATTTGCTTTTCCTGTACAAACATAAACCTCAAAGTGTTGTAAGGATTGAACCAGAGCCAACAGCTCCTTCTCTATCGTGGAATAGTTCTTTTGGTGGCGATTGAACTTCCTGGAGAAGTATGCCACGTGATGCTCAATGTCATCAGAGTCACTTCTCTGTAGGAGCACAGATCCACAAGCTTGGTTGCTAGCATCGACCGCGATGGAGAACGCTTTGTTGAAGTCAGGAGATTTGAGCATGGGGAAGTGACACAGCAAAGACTTCAGGCGATCGAAGGCTCTTTGGCATGCTTCATCCCAAGTGAACTTAAAGCCTGTCTTCAGTTGGTTGGTTAGACTGAGAGCAATCTCAGCAAAGATCTTGCAGAACTTGCAGTAGTACCCGATCATTCCGAAGAAGCGGCGCAAAGCTTTTTTGTTGTCAGGAACGGGAAAGTCCATGATGGCAAGATGGCTATGAAGTAGCCAAGATACGTGACAGTAGCACAACCAAAGTCACTCTTGTTCAGGTTAACAGTCAGGTTAGCCTGGGTCAGGAGCTGGAACAACGTCTCTACATCTTTCAGATGTTCTTCCCAGGAGTCACTCCATGTGATCAGGTCGTCAATGTATGCACCCGTGTGTGGCAATCCGGAGATTGTAGACTGTATCATCCTTTGGAACAGGGGCATTTTTCATGCCAAAGGGTAGGACTTCATACTGGTACAACCCAGATGATGGGGCAAAAACAGAGATGCTCTTGGCCCTCTCAGTTAAAGGCACACACTAATAACCCTTCAATAAATCAATATTAGTCAGAAACATTGCTTGCCCTACTCTATCGATTCAATCATCAATCCTAGGTATTGGAAATACATCAGTTCTAGTTACAGCATTGACTTTGCGATAATCTTTACAGAATCTAGTACTTCCATCAGGTTTTGGAACTAGAACACAGGGTGAACTCCAATCGGAGTTGGAGGGTCTGATAATATCATGTTCTAACATGTACTCAACCTCTTTCTCAGCAATCTCTCTCTTTTCGGATTCATGCGGTACAGATGCTGTTTTATTGGTTTGGCATCATCAACATCTACATCATGAGAAGCTATAGAAACTCTCTTTGGAACATCAGGAAATAGATCTTTATATTTCTTGATCAACCTCTCAAATGGATCTTTCTTTGAGGGTTCTAAGTGCTGGAGTTTTATATCAAGATTTTGCAACACTTCAGAATTTGACAATTTACATGAAAGAACTTCACCTTTAATTCTAGGTTCATCATCTTGAAACTCCCCCTCATCTTCACACGTCTCGACCATTGGAGAATCTGAAGTGACAGCTGCAACCCTAGCATTTCTGTCTTGATTAGGCTTCAACATGTTAATATGACACAATTGTTTTGGTTTTCTCCTATCTGGAGTCTTCACAATGTAATTGAGATCATTGAGTTTTGTCAGAATTTCATAAGGACCATGATATCTAGCCTGCAATGGATTGGACTGCAAGGGAAACAACACAAGGACTTTGTCTCTTGGTTCAAAGTCACGGCTTCTGGCCTTATGATTATACCAAGTTTTCATTTTTACCTGACTTGATTTCAAGTTCTCTTCGGCTAGGTCACAAGCTGCACGCAGTCTTTCCTTGAACTTGCTAACATAGTCTAACAGACTGATATGCGGCTCTTTCACTCCACTCACTTCATGGCCAAACACTAGCTCAAACGGACTGAATCCAGTAGACTCCTGCACTGCTTCTCGAGCTGCAAACAACAGCAGATGAACACCTTCATCCCAGTCTTTCTCATGGTCATAACAATAAGTCCTCATCATTGTCTTGAGAGTGGAATGAAACCACTCTAAGGCACCCTGACTCTCTGGATGATACGCACTAGAAAGAATCTGCTTCGTACTAAGTTCATACACAACCTGCTGAAACAATCCGGAAGTGAAATTGCTACCTTAGTCTGACTGAATTTCCCTGAGAAGGCCAAACAACGTGAAGAACTTTATCAAAGCCTTCGAGATTGCAGTGGCCTTGATGTTGCGTAGAGGTATGGCTTCAGGGAATCTAGTAGATGCACACATGATTGTCAACAAGTACTTATTTCCAGATCTAGTCTTGGGTAATGGACTAACACAATCAACAATGACCTTAGAGAAGGTCTCCCCAAATGCTGGGATAGGCTGCAATGGAGCTACAGGTGGGTCTAACTGGTGTTTTCCAACTACCTGACAAGTGTGACAGGTTTTGCAAAAGTTGGAGAAATCTTTCCGACGGCCAGGCCAGAAGAAGTGTTTTATGATCTTATTAACAGTCTTGTTAATACCAAGATGATCTCCTAAAGGTAAACTATGAGCCATTGTTAAGATTTCATTCCTGTAGACCTTCGGAACAACAATTTGCCAAACCACTGCCCAATCTGCATTGGCAGGGATATCAGGAGGGCGCCACTTCCGCATCAACACACCATCCTTGAGATAATACCCAACTGGAACTGCATCTATTTCTTTATCAGGAAGGGCTCTCCTCTTTTGTACACAAATTTCAGGATCATTAGTTTGCTCCTCAATCAACCGCTTTCTGGACAGAGACAAGTCTCCAGACACATCAGAATCACCAAACCCATCTGGCTGGCTGAACAAAGAACTGATAAAAGTGTCTGATAAGTCCTCAAACGGAGAAACCATTGTAGGCCGAACAGAGTCATGAGGCGAACCACCTGAGTCATGACCATTCAATGTGCTGGACAGCACCACATCATCTTCTTCTTGAGCCTTCTTGGCCAAAGCACGGGTCACTGCACAGGAAGGATACAGAGATGGGTCTTCATCCCCATCTTCAGTGCTCGGCTGTGAAGTAAGATGAAGAGGGGGAACTAAATTGCCCCCAGCCAGGTCATTGCCTAGCAACAGAGAAACACCCTTTATAGGTAGACTTGACATAAGTCCCACCTTTACCTGTCCTATAACTAAATCTGACTTCAAGAATACAGAGCGCAGAGGTACAGATACAGTCCTCCCTTCAATACCTTGTACAAGTATGAAATCCGCAGAAGCGGTTGCATCACGTAACTCCAAGGAGTCAATCAACAAAAGTGACTGAGAAGCTCCAGTATCCCTCAGGATATATATGGGGACAGGAGTAGTATGCTCATTCAGAGCCACAAATCCCTCTGACACAAATGGCAGAAATTCCTCCCTCACAAAGTCAGCAGGATCAGGCTTTTGAGCCCCACAAGGAGCAGGCATTTTAGCAGATCGGTCATCTACTACAGGGGTTTCTTGTTGGGATTTTGGATCTGTCTGCCTTCTTTAAGCTCTGTGCCTGGCCTTGCCATGTTTATTGATTTTCGTGTTAAGTGATCACTGCCTTTGTCTGACCATTCTTAGGATTATGTATTATGTTTTTGGTATTTTAGATTTCCTTGTTTTATTATTTTTCATGTTTTAGTTTATTAGTTATCATGCCATGTTTTCTTTGCCATGCTTTGCACTTTGTCTCCCCTGTCTTGTCATGTGTGTATCTTCGCTCACAGTCCCTTGTCTTGCGTGCCATTCATTCGGGTGATATATTGGTTTCTGGGTTTCAATCTTCTTTCATTATCTCGTGTTCTTCCTTCCTCTTACTTTACTATCTTACTAACACATACTAACAGTTTATTGTTTTTGCTAATTGCTAACCCACACTAACTTTGTATATTTTGTCTAACTTACTAACAAACACTCGGGATTGTATAGCTTCACTTCCTAATCGACTAATGATCTCTCAGCAGTCGCCCTATTCTAGCCTCCACCTCCTTGCCTATCCCTAATTATCTCTGCTGCAGTTTTCTGTGGATCTCCACTTATACTTTATGCTTTCCTTTTCTTTAAACTATACACTTTAGTACTCCTTGACCGGAGCTGTTCTGTTCATAGGTTTGTCTTGTGATCCCTGTCTGCGTTTTGGCTACAGCCAAATTCATGTAATTAGTTTATTATACCCCGCCAACACGAAGTGGGAGGGGGATATAGGTTTGACCTCCGTCCGTCCGAGATAAAGGGGACAGCTTTACTCAGAAACTACTACAGATACAGTAACCAAATTTGGTGTGTAGCTTCAGACCATAAAGGCCTTAATCAAGTTCGAAAATGAGAAGCGCACGATTGGCAGGGGATGTTGTAGACCATGTCGACTTGTTCCTCATGTGTCTCTCCCTGATAATTTTTACCATTGATTGCACCTGTTCTTCTGGTCATGTGTTCACCCCGGATGTGTATATAAGATGTCTGTTTGGTTCACTCTCTTGTCAGATCGTTCTTCCTAGCTTCCTGTGCCATGTTTGTTTACGCCTTGATTCTTAGTGATTTATCTTTCTGACTGGACCACCTGACTACGAGCTTTGCATATTCCCTGTATTGTTCCGCATTCTTGTTTATCGACCTCTTTTTGCCTGACTACGGATTTTGTGACTGGTGCCCTGGTTTTGATTCTGGATTACGCCCATTGGACTTTGATTTTGGATTGCGGACATTGTACTGTTGCCAGCTCTGTGGGGGGTTTCCTCCTTCAGAAATAAAGCCTCCTTTTTGCATTCATCTGGTTTTCGCTATTGATTCATTTCGTAAATCACAACATTTCTAACCTTGTCTTCACAAATGTATTTGGTTTGGTAGTTGTAACATGACCAGATTTCTTGCAATAACTGCAAACTAGACCACTTTTGTCACTGTCAGCTTTCACACTTTGATCAGACCTGTGACTGGATTTCTGAGCACCATCACCAGATTTGTCTTTGTGTTTGGATGAGGAATCTTGGGTATCACCGTTACATTTCTATTGAAATTGGAACCATCTGTTGTTACTGCTAGTCTGAAATTTGGACTTATGCGTGAGAACATATTCATCTGCAAATTTAGCAGCTGATTGCAAATTCAGTGCTTGCCTCTCATTAAGATAGGTCTTAATATCATCCTTAACACAGTTCTTGAATTCTTCAACTAACACCATCTCTTTTAGTGAGTTGAAATCATCCTTGACCTCCATAGAAGTACACCAGCGCTCAAGGCAAACCTTCTTCTCATTAGCAAATTCCACATAAGTCAATCAATCAATCAATCACCTTTATTTGTCCCCAGTGGGGCAATTGGTTGTACAGCAGAGGAACCACACATAAGTACATGTATACTAACAAATAATCTTATAAAAACAGTAGAATAAATAGAAAATGAATACCAATCAAAGCACTACATGCAAGTTATCTTTTTCTCCTGGAGTTGAGTAGGGAGATGGCAGAAGGAACAAAGGAATGTTTATATCGGTTAGTTGCAGTGAACCGGATGGAAGGAACTGGAACTGATGATGTAAAGGGTGTAAACAGTCAGACAGAATAGATTCTGCTTTCTTATCCTGCTGTTTGTTATACAGATCCTGCAGTTTCTTGAGCAATGCCAGTTATTTTACCACCTTATTAAGAACATTTTTCTGCTTTACCCTCAGTGATGAAAACCAACAAATGAAAGAAATGGTAATCACAGACTCAATAAAAGAACGATAAAACATGGTCATCAGGGGTGAATCAGCATGAAATATTGAGAGTTTCCTGAGACAAAATAGACGCTGCTGACTTTTTTTGTAGATCATGTTAGTATTATTTTCAAATGTCAGTTTGTTGTCTATTATAGTCCCTAGGTACTTGTAGCACTCTACAATTTCTACATCTTGTCCATCAATAACTGTGCTGTCGGGAGAGGGATGCGAGCGTCTAAAATCGATGCACATGTCCTTAGTCTTTGATACATTCAGAGATAAAAACGAATCTTGGCACCATTTTAAAAAATAATCAACCACAGGAGTATTGTTCAGCAGGCTCAAAACGAACGTATCATCCGCAAATTTCAGTATATATATATATATATATATATATATAATGTTTTCAAATGTACTACAGCAGTTGTTAGTGTACACTATGAACAACAGAGGAGAGAGGACACAACCTTGTGGTGAGCCAGTAGATGTTAGAGATAGATCTGAGAATTGTTAATTTCCCCTCACTCTCTGTGTTCTGCACGTCAAAAAGTTCAGAATCCAGTCGACAATGCTACCATCCAGACTAAAGTTGTCAATTAGTCTCTGGATTAGCAGGTGAGGCTGTATCGTATTAACGGCGGAGGAAACGTCAACGAACAGCAATCTAGCATGATTGTTAGAGCCCCCCAGGTGCTTGTAGATATAATCTAGCAGCATTAAGGTGGCATCTTGTGCTAAGAATTGCTGATTTGTTTGTTTGTTTTTAGTATGTTTTAGTAATTTTAATAGCTATTTATTAATTCATCACATTTATTCGTTTAGAGTATGTATGTTTCTGTACGATTGCGAGGTCCTGAGTCTTGAATGTTTTCCCTTCATTTCCATCTTGTGGTATCTTGTCAGTCACTCTTCGCTGTTATTCGGTGAGGTAATTCCCCTTCCTTCTCTCTGGCTGTTCTCATTGGCTATCCGCACCGAAGAATAGTTAGCGAGGCACGGGTGATTAGTTAGATCAGAGTTAGAACTCCACCTGTTTCCCCTCTTTCTCCTATCACCATCCTTGCTTTTCTAGTTCCGCCTGTCTCTACAGCTGTTCTGCATTCTAGCTGGGATCTCACCTGATTAGTTTGTGTTTAAAAAGATGCATTTTTACTGCAGCTCCCTGTCGACTCGTTTCTTCCCATAGCTCGCTTTGGTTAAGTCTCGTTTCTGCGCTTTCTTGGTTTCGATTGTTGATTGGTCGTTTTCTGTGTATTCTCCCATAAGTCTTGTTATTGATTGTTTGTATTACGTTGTTTGATTGCTGGTTGATTGCTTAGTACTTTGTTCTCCCTAATTCCCATTATGTACCCATCTGTTTAGATTCTCCTGTGTTTATCCCTTATCCCATCCAACTCCCTTTTTCCTTCCCCTTCCATTCCCTTAGCTCAGCCCCTTTGTTACTGTCTTTGTGCGGATTGATTCTCTGGTTACTGAACTACTTGTTTGTCCCCTGACCTTGATTCTGACTTTTCTACATTACCCTGTTTGCTTGGCTATCGATCTGTTTCTGTTTTGACCATGAGCTGTGTTAACCCTAATAAACGCCCTGCCGATGCTGAACTGCAGTTGGAGTCAAAGAACGTTCCTTTCATCTTGAACCCCCCTCCTGGTCCTATTGGCAAACTGCAGTGGATCAAGAAAGTGTTCAGTCCTATTCAAAAGTTCAGCTTTAACTAGTTTTTCAAATGATTTCACGACTAGGGAGGTCAGGGCTACGGGCCTGAAATCATTTAAAGATGTAGGATGTTTAATTTTAGCAGCAGGAACTATAGTGGCTTGTTTTCACAAGATAAGAATTTTTTGCTGAGAGAATGATGGTTTAAAAATATAATCAAAAATTGGTCCTAGTTGTTCAGCACAGATTGAGAGCATACGACCACTAATGTTATCAGGGCCAGCACTTGTTCTGGTTTTACAGCGTTGAAAGGTTTTGACAACCTTATGCACATCAAAAGGAGGAGAAGCAGCCAGTTGATTGGAGTCCAAAATAGTGTTTTTCAACATATTTATTTCATTGCAAAAATCATACACATCAAATCTTGAATAAAATTTGTTTAACTCCTGTGCCAAAACCAGATCAGAGGTGAACTCATCGAAAGAGACCCTTTTCTTTACAATATCACTCAGCCCAACCATGGTCTTAATACTGTCCCACGCTGAGCCCAAGTTGTTATTGCTCAGCTTGTCTTCAACTTTTTGTTTGTAACACAATTTAGCTCTCCTAATTTCCTGTTTAATTTCTTTTTGAACAGAAATAAGCTCAGAATGGTTCCCCTGTTTGAAAGCCTGTTTCTTTTTATTTAACAACACTTTAAGATGACTGCTCACCCATGGTTTGCAATTTGGGTAGAATTTAACAGTCTTTACAGGAATAACAGTATCCTCACAGTAGGTTACCCAGGAGCTGACCACATCTATGAGTTGGTTAATGTCACTAGAGGATTCAATGAACCCCTCCCAAGCTGTGCTGTCCAGACAGCCCTGAAGAGTCATTTTGGCCTCGTCTGACCACACTTTGATGTTTTTGGTTGTTACTTTCCCCCTCTGAAGACATGTGCGATAAGATGGAATAAGGTACACACAGTTGTGGTCGGCTGAACCCAGCGGAGGGAGTGGTATAGATTTATAGGCCTTTTTAATGGACCCATAACACTTGTCCAGGATCCTGTCTTTCCTGGTGGGACAAAGAACGTACTGGTAAAAGTTCCTGAGGGTTTTGTCCAATGAGCAATGGTTTAAATCACCAAAGATGAAATTAAGAATGTCTGGGGAAATTGACTGAAGTTTTTGCACTGTTTGAAAGATGAGATGAGTGGCGTTTGTCTCATTAGCCTTTGGATGTATATATGCAACTGTCACAAAAATCTGTGGTAATTCACGTGGGAGATACACAGGGTGCATGGACAAAGAAAGCGGCTCAACATCCTTTGTACATAGTCTCTCTCTCACAACCACAGTTTCAAACCAGCGCTCGTTTATGTACAGACATACTCCTCCTCCGCATGACTTCCCTGTTGTCACAGACGCTCTGTCGGTGCAAAACGGGATTCCGAACCCTGATTTTCAGATTTCTTCAGATCTCTGTCGGTAAGCCTCTGGAACCAACTCATAAGCTCTAAAAATAACCTTTTTGACAACCTCATAATCAGAGGAATCATCTGCAGACAAAGCCGAATAGGCTTGTTGAGCTTTACCCTTGAGGACAGTTTGCAACATCAGAGGCCAGTGTTCCTTGGGCCACTGACAACTCTTTGCTACCTTTTCAAAACACTGGAAATAGTTGTCAACTTCCCTTTCTGCAAATGGAGGCACCAGTTTTACCTCCTGGCTGGCCTGAAATTTATTTTCAGTTGCTATTTTTATTTTTAGTTGCTCCATTTAGAGCCTTTCTTCTCTATCGAATTTCTGTAAATCGAAATCTGTCTGTCTTGCTAATTTTTCTAACTCAAATTCTCCTTGTTTTTCTTTCCCCTCCCTTTCTTTCTCTTTCTTCCCTCTCAAATTATCTTTGTTTTTCTTCTCTTGCTAATTTTTATAACTCAAACTGCCTTTGTTTTTCTTTTTCCTCCCTTTCAATTTCTAGCATTTTTCATTTAAGTTCCATTTCTATATTTGGATTTTCCACTGGAAACTGTTCCAGATCTCCAGGTGCAAACACAAAGACAAAACCCTAAAGACTAACACACGAAAAACACTTAACCAAGAACTAAACAGCACAAGCACAAGAAACACTAAACATACACAAGAATTCTTAAGGTCTCCAGCAAGGCTGGGGCTATAGCTTGGGGTTGGTCTTATGAAACTCAGTGATCAATTTCTATTCTAAGATAAATCTTGCGGGTACCCAGGAGCGTTCTTCGGGACTATACCCTTCCCAGTCAACGAGGTACTGGAGCCCCCTACCCCTCCGCCGACAGTTGAGCAGCTTCCGGACGGTGTAGGCTTCTCCACCGTCGATGATGCGTGGCGGAGGGGGGGGGGGGCTCGGGATCCGGGTGGAGAGGGTGGGTGACAGAGGGGCAGACTCGGGAGACATGGAAAACTGGGTGGATACGGTGCATGGTGTGGGGGAGCTTCAGGCGGTAGGACTGATGATTTTGTCGACTGGGAAGGGACCAAGGAATCTGGGGGCGAACTTGCGGGATTCCACTCTTAGGGGAATGTACTGGGCAGAAAGCCAGACTTTCTGGCCAACACGGTAGGTGGGGGCCGGCTTGCGTTGCTTGTCCGCCGAGTCCTTCATCTGATCCCCCGCACGGACGAGGGCGCAGCGGGCGGTGCGCCAGGTGTTTTGGGACCGCTTCATGAAGGCCTCAGCAGACGGAACCCCCACCTCTGCCTCCTGTGAGGGGAACAGGGGAGGCTGGTACCCCAGGCAACACTCGAAGGGAGTGAGACCAGAGGCTGCAGATGCGTGAGAGTTGAAGGCGTACTCTACCCAAGGCAGATGGGCCGACTAAGAGCTTGGGTTTCTAGCGCACACACATCGCAGCATGGTCTCCAGGGTCTGGTTGGCCCGCTCGGTCTGGCCGTTGGACTGAGGGTGGAACCCGGAAGTAAGGGAACAGGAGGGACCTAGGAAGGACAGGAATGCTTTCCAAAAGCGGGAGGTGAACTGGGGACCACGGTCAGAAACAATATCGGCAGGGATACCATGGGGACGGACAACGTGCTGTATAGGGAGGTTGGCTGTGGTTTGGGCTGAGGGGAGCTTAGGGAGTGCTATGAAGTGGGCTGCCTTGGAAAACCGATCAACAATAGTGAGGACAGTGGTGTTGCCTTGGGAGGGAGGAAGACCAGTGACAAAATCTAGGGCTATGTGGGGCCAGGGGCGACTAGGGATAGGGAGTGGCTGAAGGAGACCAGAGGGGGGTGTGTGGGGTGTCTTGGCTGTGGCACAGACCGAGCAGGCACTTACAAAACCCTTGACGTCGTCCTGGAGGTCCGGCCACCAGAAGCGACGTCGAATAAAGGCCGTGGTCCTCTTGACTCCTGGATGACCTGAGAACTTGGATCCGTGTCCCCATTGCAGCACCTCTGACCGGAGGCCCTGGGGAACAAACAGATAGTTATCGGGACAGGCACTGGTCGCGGCCTGCCCGCCTAGTGCTGCCCGGACCCTTTCCTCGATAGGAAGCTGGATAGCACAGAGGAAGCGACTCGGAGGGAGGATAGTCTCGGGTGGGTTCTCGGGAGCGGCCCCCATCTCGAACCGTCGAGAGAGGGCGTCCGCCCTCTCTCGAACCGTTGAACCGCTCAAAAAATAAGGCCCACCGGGCCTGGCGGGGATTAAGCCTCTTGGCCGTCTTCAGATACTCGAGGTTCTTGTGGTCCGTCCACACAAGAAATGGCGTAGTGGCTCCCTCTAGCCAGTGACGCCACTCCTCCAGAGCCAACTTGACTGCCAGTGACTCCCGATTACCGACGTCATAGTTGGGTTCCATAGGCGTGAGGCGGTGCGAGAAGAAGGCACAGGGGTGTACCTTCCCGTCCTTGGTGGACCTCTGGGACAGCACCGCTCCCACGCCCACGTTGGAGGCATCCACCTCCACGATGAACTGAGACGCCGGGTCTGGAGTCATCAGGATGGGTGCAGTCGTGAACTGATGCTTCAGCTGCTGGAACGCCTGGTCTGCCTGGGGGTTCCAGCGGAACGGCTGCTTGATAAAAGTCGGTAGAAGCGCGGTCAGGGGGGCTGCCACCGTGCTGTACCCTCGAATGAAGCGGCGGTAGAAATTCCCCAGGAAACTCTGGAGAGCCTTGCGGTCCTTGGGCTGGGGCTATTCCAGAACGGACTGCACCTTGGCGGAATCCATTTTCTGGGACCCAGGAGAGATGATGTAACCCAGAAACGTTGTGGAGCAGGTGTGAAACTCGCACTTCTCGGCCTTCACGAAAAGGCGGTTCTCCAACAACCATTTCAGGACCTGGCGCACATACCGAATGTGCTCCTCCCGAGTGCATGAGAAAATAAGGATGTCGTCTAGGTAGACATAAACAGACCAACCAATCATGTCACCCAGGACATTGTTCACCAGGCGCTGGAAGACCGCGGGCGCATTGGTAAGGCCAAAAGGAACCACCAGGTATTCCCAGTAGCCACTGGGGGTATCGAACACGGTCTTCCACTCATCCCCCTCACGTATCCGCACCAGGTGGAAGGCGTTCCGCAAGTCCAGCTTGGTAAACACCTGGGCTCCCTGGATGATGTCGAAGGCAGACGACATGAGGGGAAGGGGATAACGGTTCCGGACCGTTATCTTATTCAACCCTCTATAGTCGATACAGGGCCGGAGCGAACCATCCTTCTTCGCCACAAAGAAAAACCCAGCTCCAGCTAGCGACGTGGAGGGCCGAATTATCCCAGCCACGAGAGACTCCTGAAGGTACTTCTCCATGGCAACCCTCTCAGGCTGGGACAGGGAGAAGACCCGCATGTAAGTGTGTGTAAGTGTGTATGTGTATGTGTGCATATTGGGTAAATTAGCTGACAGACTAGAAAATAAGTAAAATAGATGGAATTCAGAAATTCATGTTAAGAATCTAACAAAAGCTGACCAGACGGGCTGAGGTTCTGTTGTGTTAATGGGAGGTGGGGGTGTGCATTCCAGGGAGATGTAGTCAGTAAGTAAGTTTTTCCAGTGAGCCAGATGTATAGTGTTCCGTGATTTCCAGTTCATGAGGATAGTTGTCTTGGCGATAGTGAGGGCCACAAGGAGAAGTCTATGGTTTGTTCCATCTAAGTTGAATGCTGATAAGTCTCCTACGAGGCAAAGTAGAGGAGATAATGGAATGCGGCAGCCCATGAAGCGGGATAGTGACTCAGTGACTTCTTTCCAAAAATGATTAATGGGTGGGCAGTGCCAGGTGGCGTGAATGTGTCAGGACAGTTTTGTGTGCAATGTGGGCATATTTCTGATGTGAAACCCATTTTAAACATTTTTTTCCCAGTGTAGTGAGATCTCTGGAGTATCTTATATGGTATAAGTTGTAGGTTAACATTTTTAGTCATAAATAAATATTTTTACAAATATCGGTCAAGAAGTCAGCATCAGGAGCAATGGAGAGGTCTTGTTCCCACTTTGTTGAAGGTAGAGATATGGTTTTGTTAATTTGTGATATTATTTTATATATTTTGGAGAGAAGTTTTTTTGGAGAGGATATACTCATAAATTCTGAAATTATTGGGGGGAGGCATAGACTGATGGTTTTAATATTAATTTTCGATTATATAGAAGATTTGAGTTGTAAATATTCCAGAAATTGATCACTCCTGATGCCGAGCTCCTGGACCAGATGGGGAGGTAATCTTGACCAAATATTTCAGAGTTACTGGACACTGGTGAGGCGCAATGTGATTTTGAAGGAATCTAGTATGTAGGGGAGTGAGGAAATTGGCTTGTATTTTTCTCGTAACGATCGTCTAGTAGTGGCAAGTATGTTCATTAGTGCTTTGATCCGCCTCATTGGTTTGGTTCGAGTTGGCAAATGTTTCCATCCTCTTGTCTTGCTAAACTTTGTGTAAAGTTAATATGGTTTCATTGCCCCGTGAGTGCGCTCTCTTGACTAGCGCCCTGAGTGCTGCAAAAGGGCATTCGGAAAATTGTAATTTGGATTCAAAGTTTTCATTGGGTGCATTCTATACCATTGGGTTTTTGAAGTTAAATAAATTCGACAGAAGTTTTCATGCCGGCAGTCTTTCTGGACACAGACAGTGAATATATTTAATTCTTGAATTGGTTTGTTATGTTATTTGTTTCGCAAGCCGGATATTCAGCAGCTTCGGTGTGGGCTAAGTTTGTTGCGCCGTGACACGTGGGTTTTCGGACCGCCGAGTGTTTGTGCTTCATGCAACTGGGCTGGGTGGTTTGGGCGTTTGTCTTGGGCAAAGCAACGGAAGAACTTATCACTGGAAGGGTTGAATACTTTTGCATTGTACATAAACTTGGGCAATTGAGAGAACAGCCTTTGAAAATCGCCTTAAATTTGAGCTTCTTCCAAGTGCGTACTTAGGCTGCCATATTACCTTTGCACAAAGCTTTACCAAGTTGAACGGCCCGCCATTTTGGCTCGCTTTGTTGAGGAAAATAACATGGTTTCATCTGGGAGTCGCCATTGGTTGTGTTTGCATGTGGGCTGGTCCTCCCTCTGAGAGGGGTGAGTCCTAGCCGGCCCACTGGGTCACGTGACTATTCACCGGTGAGCCAACAAATTGCATGCCTGCGACCGCCATCTTGAGTCTGGCTATTCACTAATAAACTTACTTGCCTAACCTTATATTTGAATTAAACCATTTAATCTCATTGTGTTTTGTGTGGATTTCTCTAACCACCAAATGCACTGCTTTAAATTAACATTTATCTGACCATTTGTATATCGTCATTGCTTCTGGGTATCAAATAACATCTGTAGTTCTCAATACCTAGTGGGACATTAAGTCTGCATTGTCTGCCTCCACTGGGGGAACAGTTTATAGCCTTGCTGAAGAAAGTAATTAGATTTTAAATTGCTTACAATGGATTATCTTTTGGGAGATGAATTTTCCTCCCGTTTTAAAATTCATTTTATTAAATTTACATTCATCCAAAGGTATTGGAACCAGATGATTTTGGTCACTTTTGGCAATGATTGGTATATTTCTATTAATTACCATATCATCTTATAGCATGCCATTCCTCTATTTATGCCTTCTCTCTGATCCCCTTCAGCCTTTTTCCAAGTCAATTATGTTCAATGAGGACATAGTGGACGTAAAGTTTGGGCCTGCGTTCTGACCGACCGCATGATTTGATTTGATTTCTTTTATTTTTTACACTATGCAGACCGTCACCCTGAATAGTTTCCTTGTTAAAGAGTAGAGTGTCGAGGGTCTTAAGGCTATGGCACACAGATACGGCAGGAGACAGAGAATGACGTTTTGCCTTTTTTTTAAAAATTGCAACCACGGGTGAATACATGAGCCAATCACGACGAACACAAAATAAACCCAAACAAAAATGTTGAAAAATATACAATATGACTATTTACAATATTTACAAAAAAAAACTAAACTAGTCAAAGCTCACAAAGCAATATATTAGACAAAAGTCCAGGGTAGCTCACACAGCTGAGGACACTGAGCATAGAGACATAAGTCTTTCCTCCACGATGCTCTCCCCACAAATGAGGTCCACCCCACTATAAAGGGAAACCCAGCTCCTCCCTATAGGTGGCCAATACTAATGCCTGAGTAAAAATCAGGGAATTTTAGTTAGGCAACAAATAATAATTAAATACAAAGTTTTAAAACTGTACAGCATGAATTAAACATTCTAAGGCTTCTTATCAAAACACAACACATAAGTATATGTATGTTTATGCACAAATACAGCAACAGCAAAGCTGTAAATACACAAAAATGTAATCGCCACGGCGCAAGGACGCACACATGCGAACGTGCCCCAAAATAAAACGTCCTCGAAACTGGTGCGCACTCCTATGCCCAATGAGGAAGCGCTGCTGCACCGGTAAGTCAATCCACTTTAGAACGCTAAGTTAACACTTCTCGATGCACTGAAACATTTCAGAAACCACTCGGTTGATCCTACTCAGGATAGACGTTACAACAAAGCACTTCAAACATACAAACAAGGCAGACGATCAAAACGCTATTTCTCGTGTTAATGTATATGCATGTGTAGAACGTGTTGCATGCGGATATGTGTAAATGTGACGTGTGTAAATGTTGATCGAGCTAACATGTGTCGACCCATGTCAACCCAAACCCACAAAACATCATACAAAGCTGTAACTCACTCACAGTCATGCGAAGAGTCCATAAGCAGCAATAATCCACTGGGGAAAAGTTTGTATGGGGAGAATCGCGCTGCCAGTTTTCAAGGGCGCCTGTCATTACAGACGCTGTGGTGACGTACCCACAGGTCGGGTCATCACATTCTTCTTTTACAGTCTTCACACCAGAGAGCACCAGGGGGTGGATGAACATCCCTACTGCGGGGCTATAAAACACACGCTCTTGGTGACAGGCCCCCTCAGAACCCACTTTACAACCATCATTCACACACACACACACATGCGCGCGCGCCCACACACAAGGGTACCCTTATCTATACCATTTGCATTCCTCCATGTTTGTCTGTTTTTTATCCTGATATGAAGGGTAAGCCATAAAGCATTCTTCCATTTACAACTGTGGTATCAATTGCATCTATTTTTTCTTTCTGGAAGCAGGGGTGACGGAATCTCTGATGTCATCCACACCACCTCAGTCACTGCTCTCCTTGATGTCGTAAAGTTCCAAAGGCGGTGGGGACATGCGAATTGAGGGGTGATTGCAGGCACTGTGTTTAACTCTCATCTGTTGCTTCCCTACAGAACAGTTTGCTGGCTCAGGAAGATTTCAACTCGTGCTGAGCATCTCATTCCAAAATGTTTCTAATTAACTTCAACATTTTCTGATTCCTACAGGAGGAGCTATAATATTGCCTTGGTCATTTGTCTTCATTGTCAATGTAGCGGGTTGCTTTTTCCCAGTTTCTTTATGCAGGCACCAAAGATTCAAGGACCGGACTTGTCCAAACTCACCTGAGGAACAGGAACTCCATCACGCTTTCGACTAACTTTGATATCAGGATCTTCATCACAGACAAGACAGCCAGTTATTCCTCGGTACAATTTTAAGGACACACACTCAAATCTCAACTGATATGTGAGCCAACGTGGGCGGCCGCCAGACTTCGGACATCTTCACGGCAACTGGACCGAACAAAGGACATTTTCATATGGACAAACGGCAGTTGTGTTTGTGATTGATTTGCGAACTACTTGTAAAGAGTGTGAGTTGGTACAAAAATAGGTTATGAGGAATCAATTAAATTCTATTTTATAATTTGGCAATTAATTGGACTGAGGCATCTAGGTTCCTTACACTGAAGGCCAAAGATGGTGTGCCTTATGTTTATAAAGTAAGGTAAAACTACATATCCCGTAACCCAGATTAGCCTAATTAACCTTTATATCTTTCATAATTTAATTGGAAAATTCTTACAAAATTTCTTCTGACCAGCCCACAAAACCCAAAACCAGTGAAGTTGGCACGTTGTGTAAATCGTAAATAAAAACAGAATAGAATTATTTGCTCTTCTTCTTTTCTCTTCTGTCAAGATCTGACGCGCGAAGGGTGAGTGGGGGAAAGTCACATGCCGCTTCGCTCCGCGGAGCTACGTGGCATCTGAATTTCTCCCCGGCCACGTGGAACGACTTTGTACCGCGTGGCCTTCATCTCTTTCCAGGTATGAACATATACTCTCTAAATTATGTGTAACTGGTGTTATGGCCCCAATTTGTTATTACATTTATAACACAACAGCAACAGCAACAGCAAGGGATGACAGACACAGTTTTAAAAACTCAAACACATTTAATTATCAAAGACAATAACAACTAACTAACCTAAAGACCAAGATTGAATTATGTACAAAACATAAATATTTACAATCCCTTTTCGTGGGGGTGGCTTGGTGATGTCCTGGATGATGAAAATGCTCAAACACAGGCAAAGAAATCCACAAAAGAAACGTCACAGGTCTTGAACAGAAATGACAGGTCTGATCGCATGTATCCTTCTTCTTGCAATTTCTCCTACTACTTTACTGTCTCAATTCTTTTCCTTATATACTCTTTTGCAGACCCCACCCACATTTAGACCTCTTTTTTTTAATTTTCTGAGACTTGCCCCAGACATGTCCAGGACATGTCTAAACATGACTTCAGTCTGAGCTTAACAAAAAAAAGGTAAATACTGCCATCTAGTGGCCTATATTCACATTACACCTCCATTCCAAAAGGGAAAAATTTTGACTCATTAAGGCAAAATTTTTCTTTTCGATACAAAATGATTAAGTGAACACTTGTCTATATATACATATCATACAATATTCAAACACATGATATATATATATACATTCAAACACGGGATAAGCAATCAGCAATTACATTGTCTGTACCCTTCACATGCTTAATTTCCAAGTCAAACTCCTGTAAAATCAAACTCCAATTCAACAATCTCCGATTCTTGTTTTTCATCTTACTCAAAAACATTAACGGATTGTGGTCAGTGTACACAATCATTGGCTTTTGTCCTGTACAAACATAAACCTCAAAGTGTTGTAAAGAAAGGACCAGAGCCAACAGTTCCTTCTCTATTGTGGAATAGTTCCTTTGGTGGCGATTGAACTTCCTGGAGAAGTATGCCACGGGATGCTCAATGTCAACAGAGTCACTTCTCTGTAGGAGCACAGATCCACAAGCTTGGTCGCTAGCATCGACCGCGATGGAGAACGGTTTGTTGAAGTCAGGAGATTTGAGCACGGGGAAGTGACACAGCAGAGACTTCAGGCGATCGAAGGCTCTCTGGCATGCATCATCCCAGGTGAACTTTACGCCTTTCTTCAGTTGGTTAGTTAGACTGAGAGCAATCTCAGCAAAGTTCTTGCAGAACTTGCGGTAGTACCCGATCATTCCAAGGAAGCGGCGCAAAGCTCTTTTGTTGTCAGGAACTGGAAAGTCCATGATGGCTTGGACTTTAGCATTTATGGGTGCCACCTTACCCTGGCCTTTGACGTAGCCAAGATAGGTGACAGTAGCACAACCAAAGTCACTCTTGCTCAGGTTAACAGTCAGGTTAGCCTGGGTCAGGCGCTGGAAAAACGTCTCTACATCTTTTAGATGTTCTTCCCAGGAGTCACTCCATGTGATCAGGTCATCGATGTACGCACCCCTGTGTGGCAATCCTGCGATTGTAGACTGTATCATCCTTTGGAACGTGGCTGGGGCATTTTTCATGCCAAAGGGTAGGACTTCATACTGGTACAATCCAGATGGTGTGGCAAAAGCAGAGATGCTCTTGGCCCTCTCAGTTAAAGGCACACACCAATAACCCTTCAATAAATCAATCTTGGTCAGAAACTTTGCTTGCCCTACACTATCAATACAATCATCAATCCTAGGTATTGGAAACACATCAGTTCTAGTTACAGCATTGACTTTGCAATAATCTGTACAGAATCTAGTACTTCCATCAGGTTTTGGAACTAGCACACAGGGTGAACTCCAATCGGAGTTGGAGGGTCTGATAATATCATGTTTTAACATGTACTCAACCTCTTTCTCAGCAATCTTTCTCTTTTCAGGATTCATCCGGTATGGATGCTGTTTTATTGGTTTGGCATCACCAACATCTACATCATGAGAGACTATAGTAACTCTCTTTGGAACATCAGGAAACAAATCCTCATATTTCTTGATCAACCTTTCAAACTGATCTCTCTGTGAGGGTTCTAAGTGCTGGAGTTTTACATCAAGATTTTGCAACACTTCAGTGTTTGACAATTTACATGAAAGAACTTCAGCTTTAATTCTTGGTTCATCATCTTGAAACTCCCCCTCATCTTCACATGTTTCGACCATTGGAGAATCTGAAGTGACAGCTGCAACCCTAGCATTTCTGTCATAAAAAGGCTTTAGCATGTTAATATGACACAATTGTTTTGGTTTTCTCCTATCTGGAGTCTTCACAATGTAATTGAGATCATTGAGTTTTGTCAGAATTTCATAAGGACCATGAAATCTAGCCTGCAATGGATTGGACTGCAAGGGAAACAACACAAGGACCTTTTCTCCTGGTTTAAACTCACGGCTTCTAGCCTTATGATCATACCAAGTTTTCATTTTTCCCTGACTTGATTTCAAGTTCTCTTTGGCAAGGTCACAAGCTGCACGCAATCTTTCCTTGAACTTGCTAACATAGTCTAACAGACTGATATGTGGCTCTTTCTCTTGCCATTGTTCACTCAATAATAGCAAAGGTCCCCTCACTTCATGACCAAACACTAGCTCAAATGGACTGAATCCAGTAGACTCCTGCACTGCTTCTCTAGCTGCAAACAACAGCAAATGAACCCCTTCATCCCAGTCTTTCTCATGGTCATAACAATAAGTCCTCATCATTGTCTTGCGAGTGGAATGAAACCGCTCTAAGGCACCCTGACTTTCTGGATGATAGGCACTAGAAAGAATCTGCTTTGCACCTAGTTCATACACAACCTGCTGAAACAATCCTGAAGTGAAATTGCTACCCTGGTCTGACTGAATTTCCCTGGGAAGGCCAAACAACGTGAAGAACTTTATCAAAGCCTTCGAGATTGCAGTTGCCTTGATGTTACGTAGAGGTATGGCTTCGGGGAATCTGGTAGATGCACACATGATTGTCAACAAGTACTGATTTCCAGATCTAGTCTTGGGTAATGGACTAACACAATCAACAATGACCTTAGAGAAGGTCTCCCCAAATGCTGGGATAGGCTGCAATGGAGCTACAGGTGGGTCTAACTGGTGTTTTCCAACTACTTGACAAGTGTGACAGGTTTTGCAAAAGTTGGAAACGTCTTTCCGAAGCCCAGGCCAAAAGAAGTGTTTCATGATCTTGTCAACAGTCTTGTTAACACCAAGATGACCTCCTAAAGGTAAACTATGAGCCATTGTTAAGATCTCATTCCTATAGACCTTCGGAACAACAATTTGCTTGACCACTGCCCAATCTGCATTGGCTGGGATATCAGGAGGGCGCCACTTCCGCATCAACACACCATCCTTGAGATAATACCCAACTGGAACTGCGTCTATTTCTTTATCAGGAAGGGCTCTCCTCTTTAGTACACAAATTTAAGGATCATTAGTTTGCTCCTCAATCAACCGCTTTCTGGACAGAGACAAGTCTCCAGACACATCAGAATCACCATACCCTTCCGGCTGGCTGAATAGAGAACTGATAAAAGTATCTGATAAGTCCTCAAACGGAGAAACCATAGTAGGCCAATCAGAGTCATGAGGCGAACCACCTGAGTCCTGACTATTCAATGTGCTGGACGGCACCACATCATCTTCTTCTTAAGCCTTCTTGGCCATAGCACGAGTCACTGCGCAAGAAGGATACAGAGATGGGTCCTCATCCCCATCTTCAGTGCTCGGCTGTGAAGTAAGATGTACAGGGGGAACTACTTTGCCCCCAGCCAGGTCATTGCCTAGCAACAGAGAAACACCCTTTATAGGTAGACTTGACATAAGTCCCACCTTTACCTGTCCTGTAACTAAATCTGACTTCAAGAATATAGAGCGCAGGGGTACAGATACAGTCCTCCCTTCAATACCTTGTACAAGTATGAAATCCCCTGAAGCGGTCTCATCACGTAACTCCAAGGAGTCCATCAACAAAAGTGACTGAGAAGCTCCGGTATCCCTTAAGATATATATGGGGACAGGAGTAGTATGCTCATTCAGAGCCACAAATCCCTCTGACACAAATGGAAGAAATTCCTCCCTCACAAAGTCAGCTGTATTAGGCTTTTTAGCCCCACAAGAAGCAGGCAATTTAGCAGAATGGTTATCTACTACAGGGGTTTCTAACCTTGTTTTCACAAAGGCATTTGGTTTGGTATACTTTTCTTTTTCTTTCTTAGCTTTAAGGAACCAACAGTTAGTTGTAACATGACCAGATTTCTTGCAATAACTGCAAACTAGACCACTTTTGTCACTGTCAGCTTTCACACTTTGATCAGACCTGTTACTGGATTTCTGAGCACCATCACCAGATTTGTCTTTGTCTTTGGGTGAGGAATCTTGGGTATCACCATAACCCTTTTTCTGAAATTGGGACCATCTATTATTACTGCTAGACTGAAATTTGGACTTATGTGTGAGAACATATTCATCTGCAAATTTGGCAGCTGATTGCAAATTCAGTGCTTGCTTCTCATTAAGGTAGGTCTTAACATCATCTTTAACACAGTTCTTGAATTCTTCAACTAACACCATCTCTTTTAGTGAGTTGAAATCATCCTTGACCTCCATAGAAGTACACCAGCGCTCAAAGCAAACCTGCTTTTCATTAGCAAATTCAACATAAGTCTGATTTTCAGATTTCTTCAAACCTCTGAATTTCTGTCGGTAAGCCTCTGGAACCAACTCATAAGCTCTCAAAATAACCTTTTTGACAACCTCATAATCAGAGGAATCATCTGCAGACAAAGCCAAATAGGCTTGTTGAGCTTTACCCTTGAGGACAGTTTGCAACATCAGAGGCCAGTGCTCCTTTGGCCACTGGCAACTCTTTGCTACCTTTTCAAAACACTGGAAATAGTTGTCAACATCCTTTTCCGAAAATGGAGGCACCAGTTTTACCTCCTGACTGGCACAAAATTTATTTTTAGTTTCAATTTTAATTTTTAGTTGCTCCATTTGGAGTCTTTCTTCTCTATCTAATTTCTCTAATTCAAAATCTCTCTGTCTTGCAAATTTTTCTAACTCAAATTCTCTTTGTTTTTCTTTTTCTTCCTTTTCTTTCCCTCCTTCTTCCCTCTCAAATTCTCTTTGCTTTTCTTTTTCCTCCCTTTCTTTTTCTCTTTCCTCCCTTTCAATCTCTAGCATTTTTAATTTAAGTTCCATTTCTATATTTGGATTTTCCACTGGAAACTGTTCCAGATCTCCGGGTGCAAACACATTTTCATCAATGTAATATTCAACTATCTCTCTAGCCAGTCTTGCTTTTCGCATGGCTGGTTTCACCTCTGTCAGCTCTAAATGTCTGCAAATTTCTAGCAGTTCTGTCTTTTTAAAAGACTTCAAAACCCTTACGGTTGGTGATGCCAAGAAATCATCCATTGCTGTTGTCAATATATATGTATTCAATTAAAAAAATTAATTTTACAATTTGAAATGTTAGATTTTCAATAAATTACTCACAAAATGGTCTATCCCGGACCTTGAGTCCCCAATTTGTTATGGCCCCAATTTGTTATAACATTTATAACACAACAGCAACAGCAAGGGATGACAGACACAGTTTTAAAAACTCAAACACATTTAATTATCAAAGACAATAACAACTAACTAACCTCAAGACCAAGATTGAATTATGTACAAAACATAAATATTTACAATCCCTTTTCGTGGGGGTGGCTTGGTGATGTCCTGGATGATGAAAATGCTCAAACACAGGCAAAGAAATCCACAAAAGACAAGTCACAGGTCTTGAACAGAAATGACATGTCTGGTCGCATGTATCCTTCTTCTTGCAATTTCTCCTACTACTTTACTGTCTCAATTCTTTTCCTTATATACTCTTTTGCAGACCCCACCCACATTTAGACCTCTTTTTTTTAATTTTCTGAGACTTGCCCCAGACATGTCCAGGACATGTCTAAACATGACTCCAGTCTGAGCTTAACAAAAAAAAGGTAAATACTGCCATCTAGTGGCCTATATTCACATTACACTGGTAATTGGCTTAGCGTTGATTTGTTTGATCCAAGTTTGTGCCTACCTGGTAATTAAATTATTGTTATTCATTTCCAGCTTGCGTGGTCTCCATGACTCTTAACATTTGTATATTCTTTCTCGCCTTGTTGCGAACGGGACTTTAGGGGCAATTCTGACCAGACCATTCTGTGAGTCATTTATTGAAAATCTAACATTTCAAATTGTGATATTGTTTTTTTTTACATTTTCCTATATATATATTGACAGATCAACAGCAATGGATGATTTCTTGGCACCACCAACCGTAGAGGTTTTGAAGTCTTTTAAAAAGACAAAACTGCTAGAAATATGCAGACAGTTAGAGCTGACAGAGGTAAAGCCAGCCATGTGAAAAGCAAGACTGGCTAGAGAGATTGTTGAATATTACATTGATGAAAATGTGTTTGTATCAGGAGATCTGGAACAGTTTCCACTGGAAAATCCAAATGTAGAAATGGAACTTAAATTAAAAATGCCAGAGATTGAGAGGGAGGAAAAAGAAAAACAAAGGCAGTTTGAGAGGGCAGAAAGAAAAAAGAAATGGAGGAAAAAGAAAAACAAAGAGAATATGAGAGAGAGAAAGAGGAAAGAGCAGAAAGAGAGAGACAGAGAAAAAGAGATTTTGATTTAGAAAAGTTAGATAGAGAAGAAAGGCTCCAAATGGAGCAACTAAAAATTAAAATAGAAGCGGAGAACAAATTTTGTGCTAGCCAGGAGGTAAAACTGGTGCATCCATTCTCCAAGAAGGAAGTTGATAAGTATTTCCAGTGTTTTGAGAAGGTAGCTAAGAGTTGCCAGTGGTCAAAGGAACACTGGCCTGTGATGTTGCAAAATGTCCTCAAGGGTAAAGCTCAACAAGCCTATTTGGCTTTGTCTGCAGATGATTCTTCTGATTATGAGGTTGTCAAAATTCTATTTTGAGAGCTTATGAGTTGGTTCCAGAGGCTTATCAACAGAAATTCTGAGGTCTGCAGAAATCTGACAATCAGACTTATGTGGAATTTGCTGAGAAGAAGATTTTCTTTGAGCACTGGTGTACTTCTATGGAGGTCAAAGATGATTTCAACTCACTAAAAGAGATGGAGTTAGTTGAAGAATTCAAGAACTGTGTTCAGGATGATATTAAGACCTACCTTAATGAGAAGCAAGCACTGAATTTGCAATCAGAATTAGCAGAATCTTGATGTAAAACTCCAGCACTTAGAACCCTCACAGAGAGATCAGTTTGAAAGGTTGATCAAGAAATATGAGGATTTGTTTCCTGATGTTCCAAAGAGAGTTACTATAGCCTCTCATGATGTAGATGTTGGTGATGCCAAACCAATAAAACAGCATCCGTACCGGATGAATCCTGAAAAAAGAAAGATTGCTGAGGAAGACGTTGAGTACATGTTAGAACATGATATTATCAGACCCTCTAACTCAGATTGGAGTTCACCCTGTGTGCTTGTTCCAAAACCTGATGGAAGTAGTAGATTCTGTACAGATTATCGCAAAATCAATGCTGTAACTAGAAATGATGTGTTTCCAATACCTAGGATTGATGATTGTATCGATAGAGTAGAGCAAGCAAAGTTTCTGACCAAAATTGATTTATTGAAGGGTTATTGGTGTGTGCCTTTAACTGAGAGGGCCAAGCGCATCTCTGCTTTTAGAAAGCTTATAGAAAATGGTATGGTCGACTCGTTGAGAAATTTAGTGTTCAGTGATGATGTGACTTTGTAAATTTCTTTTAGGAGGTTAAATAAAATTTTTATTATTATTATTTCGCCACACCATCTGGGTTGTACCAGTATGAAGTCCTACCCTTTGGCATGAAAAATGCCCCAGCCATGTTCCAAAGGATGATACAGTCTACAATCACCGGATTGCCACACAGGGGTGCGTACATTTGAGTAAGATGAAATTGTTGAATTGGAGTTTGATTTTACAGGAGTTTGACTTGGAAATTAAGCATGTAAAGGGTACTGACAATGTAATTGCTGATTAATTATCCTGTGTTTGAGTATGTATATATATCACGTGTTTATTAGCATATTGTATTATATGTATATAAATACAAGTGTCTACGTAACCATTTTTGTATTGAAAAAAGAAAAAATGTTGCCTTTATGAGTCAAAATTTTTCCCTTTTGGAATGGAGGTGTAATGTGAATAAATGCCACTAGATGGCAGTATTGACCTTTTTTGTTAAGCCCAGTCTGGAGCTAGGTTTGGGTATGTCCTGGGCATGTCTGAGAGGGGAAAGTCCCAGAGAATTAAAAAAAGTGTGAAACATGGGAGGGGGCTGCAAAAGAGTATATAAGGAGAAAAATTGAGAGAGTTCAGTGGTAGGAGAAATTTCAAGGAGAAGGATACAATTGACCAGACCTGTCACTCTTTTCAAGACCTGTGAAGGTTTTTTGTGGATTTTTGCCTGTGTTGGAGCATTTCCCTGTCCCAGGACATCACCAAACAACCCCATCTCAAGGGACTGTAAATATTTTTTTTCTTGTATATGTCAATCTTGGTCAGTAGTATAAATTGTAGGTTAGTTGTCAGTCTTTGTTTAATTTAATCTGTTTAAGTTTTGAAATTTTGTCTGTCATCCCTTGCTGTCTTGTATGTCATAACAAATTGGGGCCATAACACTTGATTAAGCCAATCAAAGCTTTTTCCGTATTAATGTGCTCTAATGTAGATGAAAACGATAAATGTGATAAGACGTCTGTTTTCTTCGGACTTTGGTTTCAATTATTTAATTGGAGAAAGTTCTCCGGACAAGAAATGTTGGAGAGGAATTGGGTGATTATTGGTCGCTGTTTAGGTATATTGAACTATGTTATGGATGCATGTGTCCAGTGGCAAATGCTTTTATTTAGCTAGCTCGTGTCAACATCAATTGCTAACCTTCTGTCTTGATGGATTACATAGAACATGCTCTTCCACTCTAATCAGAAGTCCTGCATGTACATTACTATTTGTGCAGCATATATGAAATCTGTGACTGGCTGGTCTGGGTGCAAGATGGTTTATTTCCATTAGCGTACGATAAAGATGAGAAAAGCTGCGGTTGTAAGATTTAAAGTCCATTTTCTTTGGTGTTCCAATAATGAGCCAGCGGTCAGTTGAATAGTATTTTGTCAATTGCAGATGTTCAAAATTCTGGTACAGAAACTAACGTCTAACCAATGTGCTCCAGTGAAGAGCATATGCTTATCGGCTCAATACCTCGACTAGGAGCCTGTCGTGAACAGTCTACGGTCACTAAGCAGTCCGTGTTTTTGGGCTGATAACGTCGAACATCACCCTCACTTTCTGATATCTCAGAAGTTGCTCTCAGATCTGCAAGATTAGTCACCGAAGCCAACGCCTAACAAATTTGTGCAATTTCACACCCTGATCAGTTGTGTTGGAGCAACCAAAAGCAACATCAATTATTCTCTTCCTTTTTTACCAGTAGAGGTCTGAGTGCCGTTATTTCAGCCGAAGATGCCAAGCGAGAGGGAGTGTTTACATTTCTCGCCATCACGACTCCAGCAAACTCAAACGAGAACCCACAAGATCGACAGCCACCGCTTACCTTCAAATACACTGATGTGACGTCAGGCAACTGCTCTCTGCCAGGCGGCAAGAGCTGCGAGTTTTCAAGTGATGGAAATTTTATGCAGGAAGTTTAAACAGCGATAAATCTATACTGACTGAAAAAAGAAACACAATTACTTTATCCAGTGCCAAATTGTGACAAACACACTGAGAAAGATACTTTTGCTCTGAGTTATTTTTAGAGGTGCGTACTTCTACCATACACATTTTTGCGGTCACATCGCATATTCTGGAGCCGCCATTCGTCCAGAACCAAACATCAGTAGTGCTTGGGTCCGAGTGCTACCATTGTCCTAACACTCTCATTTTGTTTTGAATTCCTCGTAGACACCGGGGCCTATAAAAGTCCGACTGAAAATTAGTAAAAATCAGACAGGTTATAATGCCACAACTAACGGAAGTTCAACGAGAACGCGCAATCTGGATGCTACAGGCCGGAAGTCAGGTAGATAGAGTTGCGCGTGAATTTGGCGTGCATTCTGCGACAATTAGTCGCCTCAGAACCTGGTTTAATGCTACTGGACACACGGCCGATCTCCTCAGATCCGGTAGGCCATGTGTTATGACTCCAGGGTCTGACCGTCGTATCCGCTTGTTACATCTGCGTGATTGCTTCTGGTTGGCAACTCAAACTGCTGCTGAGGAGATGCTTTTCTCAACGCCGTCCATTACCGCGATGAAATCTTCGTAATGCTGAACTTAAATAAAAGCCAACATGGTGATATTCCAACACCATTTTCTGTTATATCTACTGTCTGAGATTCCCTCTTTCATTTGATACTAATGAAGTGTTGATTAACCCCTTTGCGCATAAGCCAAATTTGGCTATTTATGGGTTACCCAATTTAATGCTTTATAAGTCAAGATTTAAGCTTTATAAAGAGGAAAAATGTGGCTCAACTCAGACACTTACAGCATTTAGAATTACATTGTATTTCAGTTTATTTTCATGATTTTTGTAGAGAAAATTGGCTGCAAACATAAAAAATCTTCATGAGAATTCAGCATTGAAATAGCAAAAAATAAAATAAATAAAAAAGAGAATTGAAAAACTGCTGGGGCTTAAATCTATACATTTCTGGGATCATAAACTCCTTGACCACAGGTAGAATTCATCTTCAACATTACATTCTAGATTACCTACATGCTATTAGCCAAATTATACAGCTATCCAAGTGGCTAGCCAAAGTCTCAAAAAGGTGTACTGTCAAATCATAAAAAAATTATGTTTTTAACACAAATTAAGTTTTGAGGCATGGAATTTAATATGAACAAATGATTTTCTGGTTGAGTTTAGCATGAATTTATCAATATCAGTGCAGTTGAACATCAGTGGTCACCAGTAACCTCTCCAAACAGAAAACATGCCTTTTCTCCATAATAAAGTTTAGAGTTTTGGCCATTTTTCTTCAAAGTCCCCCAGGCCAGCACAAACAAGCATTAAATAAACTGCTGATTAAACGGTCAGAACATTCACCCTGTAATGGAAGCTACCAGTTCCCTCTTCCAAGCTTACAAACTCATTTGAACACTTATAAGGAACAAGTACAACTCACTAACTCAGTAATATCTGAATTCTGAAATATACCTTATTTTAACAAAACAGACATTCCACTTTCAGGGACGATCAGATAATATATGCCTCCACAGATTCAACAGAACCGTGCAATGAACGTACCAGGGGGTCCACCCAAATGCATGGGCAGTTCACAATCTAGACAGGACAAAAACCTTGGCATTCGACTTTGTTGAGTACGGTATACATTCCAAAACGAAAAGCAGAAGTTGCAGCCTAACATTTTTCATGAATCCCTCCTCCAGAGACCAATGTGTCCAGTAGAAGGAACTAGTGATGTAGTCAAGACCGCCTTAGCCGGGACCAAGACACTACCAAGACCAAAGGGTAGCAAGACTAAGACAAGACTGAGACCAAGACCAAGACAGACCATTTCAAGGCCAAGACCACAGCAGGACGAGACGGAGACCAAGACCAAAAAAAAGTGTTTCACTTCACTGTAAATATGAGCAGTGTTAGGGAGAAATAATTGTGTGTATCAACTGCAAAACAGCTATTATTGCCATTTCAGAGGATTGAGACTTTATAAGCATTTACATTTTTTCCTGTCAGGGATTGGTATGGTTACACAGTGCAAAATCCATTGTCACCATTCCGGAGACATTAAGATTTCCATCCAAAATGAATAGCGGAGGCAGGAGATGAATTCTCATTTTGCCTGCACAAACAAAGGGGCATATTTTCATTCTATCCATCATTTTTGGGAACAAAAAAGTGGATTTTGGGGCATTTTGGTAGTGTCCCAAATCTGTATGATATTTTTGAAACTCACAATACTCTGATGATTTCGATTTCCTTTTGCTGGAAACTGTAAGCATACATTAAAAGCCACTCTGAGATAAATATCCTAAGCAAAACAAAACAAAGGTGGTGGTTTTCTGAGAAACATCACTGAAAATACAGCGTCTAAAAAACCCACTCAACTCCATAACCATCACTACACAGGCTCATTCTGGAGACAGAAGCTGAAATCACAGTATATGGCCCATGCTAACAGAACCTTTGTGTGACCCCTGTCTCGGCCATGTGAACTTTTTTTTAAAATGGCTTTATGATTATTTCAATATTTCTCTAAATTTTGGCACCCTATGGTGAGTATACTTTTTAAACTCCACTCTGTTACCTTCATTAAAGTCCATGGTAACGGTAGGACAAATTTTTAATCATGCTTTTGATAATACTTGTACAAAACACTCAACTCCATAACCTCAACTTTGTTACCAATATTGGTTATGGAGGTGAGTAAAATGGTAATGGTAAATGGTAATGGTCAGTTTCAATCAGCGGCACTGAAAAGGGTGATATTGACTCAGTTTCAGAACTCTTGTATATCACAATATACCAGGAGAGTGCCTCACTTGAAAAAGTAACGGAGTTGAGCGGATCTGAGGACATGGCAAAATTAAAATGGCCTGCCTAAAAATATTCTGCCCTGGTTTAAGCTCTGCCTCATGGTTTTTTGAGTACCTAAGGGGCAACCCTGCCCCTGGGGGAAAAAAGAATCAGAATCAGACAAAAAAAATGACATCCAAAAAGTGCCCGTATTGAAAGAAATACCCATGTACAGTATATCAAAATATCAATGTACATGAATTTACTTATGTTTCAGAGATTATACTTATCATTGATGGGTTGAGAAGTCTCACAGCTACTTTAAAAGAGGCCAGGAGTGTGCAAAAGCAACAGTGAGGGGCTGACCACATAAGATTTCTGGCTAAATTGAATTATTCTCTGCCTGTTGTGTTGAGATTGAGACAATGATTAATGCATCAGGAAGAAACGCTCGGTGAAGAATAGAAAATTTGAGATTCACACATCAGCCATTAAGCTCTGCTCAATGCACACAGCTGGTGGGGGGAAGGATTGAGGATGAACCCCACATATGGTGTCAGGTCCAGCTCATCCTCAGATACCCCTGGTGGAGGGGTGAAACGGAACCTCTGCAGGAGGAAGGTGAAGACGAGGAAGAGCTCCATCCTGGCCAGGCTCTCTCCCAGACAGGCCCGTCGCCCTGCAAAAAAAGAGTTGAAAACATACACTGATGGACTTAAAAAACTTCTAACCAGAATTGTAGCCAAACTCAGATTCAAATTTGTAACCATTTATTGACTTTACCCATAACGACAAAATGTCAGATAACATCAATAACAAAAGACTGAAAAAAAATTCAACAATGACAAGTTTAACGGCAAAATCGACAACAAAGATTAACTCCAATCTCAGTACCGAGTGTGACTGCCACGTGCCGGCAACAAAACCATCACTTGTCTTCACATGGACAGCACCATTCTGTTGAGCTGTTGCTGGGGAATGGCCTGGCACTCCAGGAGAAGGGCTTCCTGGAGCTCCGCCCTTGTCCTGGGGGCTTGAGTGCGTTGCCGACCCTGCCGATCTAACAGGTCCCACACATGCTCGATGCAGTTCATGTCAGGGCTGAAAGGTGGCCATTCCATGACTCGTACACCATTCTGGGCCAGGAGCTGCTGGGTCACGTGCTGAGTGAGGTTGTGCGTTGTCTTGCATGGATGTGACCTCAGGGTGGTCTGTGATGTAAGGCACGACGTGCAGTCTGATGACAAGGTCACAGTAGCAGGCTCTATTAAGATTTCCATTGATGTTGACCAGGTCAGACCTCCAGCCCACAGAATGGCACCCCCGACCATCCCCGAACCTCCTCCAAAGTGATCTGTCTTAGCAATGCAGGGGGCTGCTTATCTCTCACCATATCATCTGTAAACATCATGTTGGTACAGACAAAATCTGGACACATCACTGAAGAGAACATTCCTCTAGAATCATTTGGAGACTCGTCTCTGACCATATTCTTCAGCCCAATAAAGCCTGGTAGCCCTGCGCCATGCATCAAACTGCATTTCAACACATGCCCTTTGGGCTCTGATCCCTCATTCTGAAAGTTGGCGACTCACTGTTCTTCTGCTGATCCTTGGTTTGTGGATTCCTGGTGTCTCCTGAGCAATCCTGGTGCAGGTTCGAAACTGATCTTTCAGGTGGACAAGGCAGATCTGATTGTCCTGGGCTGGGGTCGTAACCTTAGGCTGACCAGGTCGGGGTCAATCATTGGAGCTTCCAATCTCCTGGTAACGAGCCACAAGGTTAGAGATTGTGGGTTAGCTTACCCCAGTACGCAGGGCAATGTGATTATAGGATGTTCCTGCCATCCACAGCCCAATGCCTTGATCACGTTGGGGTCTGGAAAGGTGAAGTATGGCGCATGTGGTGTCTTTGAACAAATGCTCTCAGGTTTTGGCCTTAATGACCTCAAGGATTTTTTTAAGGCATTTGACAGCATTGCAATTGTGATCAATGAAGCCTGACAAGGTTACATCACTAATTAATCAAATCCTGCTTCACAGACACAAACAAGGTCATGACCCTATCTGGCCAGACTAAGAAGTTTTCAAAGTCCATCAGTATATAAATCCGGCTTCAGCGTCTGTGTTGTTGAAAGATGAAGGAGTCTTGCTTTATTCCTGTGTGCTTACCCGCAGAGAACGGCATAAAGGCATCTCTCTTGATGAAGCAGCCCTTCTCATCCAAGAAGTGACCAGGGTTGAAGCTGTGAGGGGTCTCCCACTCCTCCTCATCATACAGCACCGATGTCAGGAGTGGAATCACTGTTGTTCCCTGTGTAACATACAAATGGAGATGTACGATGCAGAGAAGAAACCAGAAGCAATAAGAGGAAAGGAAAGGAAGTAAGAGAGGGGAGAATAAAGATAAGAACCTTTCTGATGAAGTATCCTTGGAAGGTGACATCACAGCTGGTGGTGTGGAAAATGCTCATGGGTACAATATTAGCCAGTCTCTGAATCTCATGGATCACAGCGTCTGTGTAGGGAAGGTTTTTCCTGTCCTCCGCCCGGGGTTCTCGGTCCCCAATGACCCAACTTAACTCTTCCTGAACCTGAGCTACATTCCAAAAGAGAAACACAAAAGATGTACATTTCTTTCCATTGGTCATCACCACAATTTTATTGAGTTCTAAAGTGTAAGTTTATGTAGAATTCAGATCTTGCATCCTTGTTTGTATGTATTTCATATGTGTGTATTTTCTCACCCTGTATGTGGGGATACTTGGCCATTAGCAGAAGGCCCCATCTTAGGGTTGTTGCAGTTGTATCTGTCCCTGCTCCAAACAGGTTGCTAATAGTATACTTGAGGTTCTCATTGTGGAAGTAGGATGATGGCTGGTCTGATTCCTGAGAGGAAAAAGGATGGATTGCCATACAACAAAGAAACAACACGCGTTAGTTTGGCAGGTGTATTGACGTCAGTACAATGAGGTTCAGTATGAAGCAGAGAGTAATTCAATTGAGTCTTCAGTTGTCCTTGTATATACCCTCAGCTGCCGAACTAGGAAGGCATCCACAAATCCCCTGAGGTCCTGAGGGTTCAGTGTGTCCTTCAGTCCTTGCACCAGCCCCATGATCTCCTTGATGTTGTCTTGACTTTTCTTCAAAAGCTGGGTCCGTTTTACCAGCCACCGGCTGCAGCACCAGCGTAGCCAGGGAAACATGTTGTACACCTGTGGAATCCAGCCCAAAACCCAAAACAACTCAGTTAATGGGGCAATAGTTGCAAAGCTACTTAAGCCAGATAAGTGACACATGCTGTCATTCTCAGTTATTAAGTATTTCATTACTGCCACAAGTCAGCCCCTTTGAAGGGCCAGCTATTTAAGCTGCTTGCATGCTTTGCCATTGCTGCAAAATGCATTGTTGTATTCCTTCCCACTCTGCTGTAGTTAGTGATCAATCATAGCCAGCGATTGTATCACTCATCACACGCTGCTAGATAACATCCCTTGGGGAATTCAGACAGACCCAGCCTCTTAACTCATATCTCCTCTATCCTATCTTCAACCTTTTTTGACCACAGGATGTGTTGAGGTCAGAGTCTAAATGCCAAATTTGTTCAAGGACTCTTCCATTGAAAAGTAATTCTTTTTCCACCGTGTCAATCAGCCCAGAGACAGTTGACTTTGAAAACACCCAGTGTCGCCATTGGGCCTTCCTTCTCCACTTAAGTGTTTGAAGTACAGTTTGAAATCCCAGCCCTTATTTGTATCAGAAATATGCCATTTCCAAAGCAGTTGTCTCTGTGTGTCCTGATCCCACCAACAATCTCGTTCGACGTTCTCACCACTCTCATCCCAGTAGCTCTAACCTCACTTTTTACTGCGTTTCTCAGCAACTACGCTCTGACTGAACTCAATTTATGTCACATTTTACATCAAAATGCTTTTTGTTAGTTGGCTAGTGTGACCCGAGAGGTATATGGGAGGGCCTTGGCTATGGTGTATGACTACGCCACCTGTGGCCTTGCACCACAGGAAATAATTGTGCACCGTATTCCTCAGACAAGGGGGGGCTCAACTACACAGATAAGTGCGTGAATGCAGAGACAGGAGGCTTCAGTGAAATCAAATAACAGTATTTATTAAAAGATAAACGCATGAACAATACAAAGATGACACGAGAATTGATGGAACAACAAAGAAAAACTATGGCCGGCGAGGGGGAACGTAAGGGCTGACACCTAGAATTACAACACTACTACCTATGAGTTAGGGTTGGTTACCTGTCCTGGAAAGGTGAGGCTCACACACCACACGTGCTCTGGGTTCTCTGTGCCTATCCATACACACACACAGGAAGAAAGGCAAACACACACACGGCACAGGTACTGCAAAAAAGTGATCACAGCAAAAGTGAGGTGCTCGTTACCACTACAAAGGTAGTGACGCGGGTGAAGAGGACTCAGATCCGGTGACCTGCCCCGGGAACAGTCCAGGCTATAAAAGGAAGACAAGATAGACACGGTAAGACCAACAGTGACAGTCGCACAGCAAGAATAGTCAGATTGGTTATTGACTACTAGTTGGTAAGGGTGGCAGCCAGTACTTCCCCCTGGCCAGCGGCGTCGTGGGGCGGAGCAAACCGCAAATAAGGAGTACGCCTAAGCATAGGCTGGAGCGCAACCAAAGAAGAAACAAAACTAAAGGAAAACCAAAACAAGAAAAATCAAATACTGAGGGCAACAACTGGTGTCATACACACGTACATTTACAATAGGCAAAGCAGCAGTGGCATCGCTCTCGGTGCATCACACGCAGGCACCAACAATGGCATCCGGTGTCTCGAGCAGTCAGAGCGTGCCTACGGTTGCTTCCCCAAACTCTGCCAGCGATTGCAGCGGTAAATCGCTCCTGGCGTCCTCTGGACCAAACCTTCAGCAGTTCTAGCAGTCACTCAATACTACCCGGAAGCGTCCGGTATGCTGCAGAGCACCTCTGTAACAGCAGCGAGGACAAACAGGAGTGCAAAACCCAGGGCTTGTGTCTGACCTGCCAGTGAGTGCGGTTTTTATGACTGCCTGGCTAATGGTGAATGAATCCCTGACCTGCTACGTGGGAGTGCGTCAGCTAGACACAGAACTACGGTGGCTGTGGGAGGACACCCAACGAGAGCTGCCGGTTACACTAGTACAACACTGGTTTGGCTTTAAAAAAATATTAGTGAGGAATGACTTCATTTCAAATATCCATAAGGACACTCCCAACATTTATTTCAGTTTTTGTTGAAGCCTGATTACAAGTGCAGTTAAAATTTTATAGTGATGGCATGTTGTGTTTGATGGCACTTGTAGGTGTCATCCTCAAAGTTGTTTAGCAGGCCCACGTGACTTTACCATACTGATTTTTAGCCTGCTTGGCCAAAAGGCCCAAGGGGCTTATGCTATGCTCAGGTCTTTAGTGATGGTCTGTCCTGCGTTCATCTGTGCGTGCGCAGAGCTATCAAGCCTTACATCTAAGGCGTGACTTTCTCCTCTTAGAGGCATTCACGTTTCTGTGCCGTAGTCATCAATTTTTCAATCAATGCGCACTGAAAAAAAATTCACTCGTGGAATTTAAGTCATTGTGCATCAAGTTAATCAGTTTCACGTGTTACGGTGGATTTCCCCACTAATGACACAGAAATCGATTATGACTTAGAAATTCTCAGGCTTGTCTTTACTGAGGGGTTTAAAAGCAATGGAATTGCATAAAAACGTTTCAAATGGTCTTATTTCATTAAAACAATTTAAACAATCATGAAACACATGCATTGTTTCCAATCCCCGAGTAAAGAGAAGCACGGGAAGTCCGGAGTCATAGCCGCTTTTCATGTTACTTGTGATGAGGTGCACCTCTGGCAAGTGAAACGGAAACTTCACTGCACAAGGATTTTAATTCTGCATGAGAATCTCACTAAGCGTTCAATGAATAATTACGGACTACAGTGAATAAGCCTAAAAAATGCATGAGACCTACATCGAATGCGTGAGACTTGGCATCTCTGCGTGCGTCGGTGCGTAAACTTTTGGCTTGTCTGTGCTCTAGCGACTTCGATTTTTGACTGATCCTTTTTATATTTCATATGCGTATAAACGGTGATAAGGTTTGGTTTTGATCAGTCAGTTGGCTGAATAAACGGCTTGATTGCTAGTTAGGTAAAGTACACGGGAATTGATTTAAGGTAAGCTAATTATGCCAAGGCGATGGAGGCTGTCCAATCTCGTTGGTAATTAGCGGACTTCAATCACAGTTTTCTTCCCGGAAGCATTTCAAAAGACCGCATCAGGTATGTGTCATAGAAAAGGTAAAAAACAAGCTTGTCTGTCCGCCTCATAGTGGCAGATACTTTTGTTGCGCTTGCTATAACCGTAATGGAATAATTTTACGAAAGAATGACAGCACTGGTGAGCTCAGGAAAACAAAATGGCCATGCATGAAAGACAAGTCAAATGCCAATTTTGGATGGACGTTACCTTTGAACCCCCACACAGTACTGCATTAAGAATCAAAATGCTTCTGTAATGGACATAAGCACTTGTGATCATAAATATACTGCTCACAAAAAGTAGGGGATATTGAAATTTAAATAACTGTGGAAAGCACCTGAATTTAGATGTTTGCAAGATTTTTGAGAATGTTTGTGGTTAGCCATTGGCGCATTTCAATAAATATCCCATAAACCTCTAGGTTTCAAAATTTGCATAAACAAGGCAACTGAATGCGCCTGGGGGTGCAAGTGAAAAGTAACATCATACCTTCAGGGTGCAAATGCTGCCTTGCACATGCTATTTGTGCACATATGGGTATAAAAGCATGCTTAGAAAAACACTCATCTATCATAGCACCACTTTGGATGATGAGAAGACTCTGAGAAGAAGAAAGATTGTGGGCTCTAGTGATGCTCCAGGCCAGAGTAACCCAGGCTAACACAGCCAGAAAACTGTATGTCTCAGAATTCATCTCGAGCTGATTGTCACTATGTTGCCACAAGTAAAGTCCACGACATACCTTGAAGAGGGTGTCCATGTAATGGCTGGTAGAATACGGAGGCCATATGCAACGGCCAGAGAGAAAGAGAGCAGCTCTGACACAGTACAAACACAGAGAATAATACAGACCAAACGAAAGTACTCGTGCTTCCAAAGGACGTACAATGGTCTGAACCACGGAAGCAAAGCAAGATAGAAAAAGGGAAAAGAAACGATAATTACAAGATAGAAAGTCATACAAAACCTGACCACGGATATCTTCGGCTGTAGTGCGAAGCTAAATACAGACTTATGCAGATTATATAGATTCTGGGGAAGCGCCGCCCCAGCTCAATCATCCAGCTGGGTAAAGAGTTCGATAGCACAGGAATTCGATATCGTCCCAGGACGAGAGCCGCAAAGAAAAGTCCAAACAACACGCACACCTAACAAATCATGACAGTCCAAAATGCACAACGAGGCAAGATGACCACCAGATCATCAATAGAGCCCTGCTTGACGGGCAACTGAATGCAACACAGCTACAAGGGCATCTACAGGCTACAGGAAATCTTATCTCAATGCAAATGATACAGAACTGTCTGCAGGCTGCCAACCTGCCAACCCAGGCGACCATACATCCTATTACCCCTCTGAGATCATCATCAGCTGACAAGGAGACAGCGGTGTCAACAGCATTGATAATACAGCAATGTTCATTGGTCACGTGTGACATTCAGCAATGAGTTACGGTTCACAACAGTCGTCATTGTGTTTGACGTCGCCCAGGTGAACGTCATCAGCAAGCCGCTATGATTCCACATAATCGGTATAGGGTCAATAATGGTGTGGGATGGAGTCAGTATGACTGGCAGAACTGACCTCCACATTTGTCAAGGGAGAGTCACAGGGGTGTCCCGTAACAACATCATCACTGTGCTTTTGTTGGCATGCCTTCATGGACCTGGATTCATCTACCTAGATGATAATGCCTGAGCTCATCGTGCATGCATAGTCCTTGACCATCTCCATAGGCATCAAACTCAAAGCTTGGCCTGGCTTGTGAGGTCCCCTGAGCTCTCCTCCAAAGGACACATATGGGACATGCTGGAACAATGTGTACAACAGCAGTACCCACCCTGTCAGGACTTGTTAGAGCTGGGTGGGACACTCTAGAAGTGGCAGAGAATTCCTCAAGCTGACATTAGTCGTCTCATTAGGGGCATGTGGCATAGATGTGATGTTTGTTTGGAGATTAATGATGGACCAAATCATTACTAATCATTATGTGACTTCTTGGGCGTTACGCCATGTGACATTTTGTACCTCCAGAAAAAATTCTCAATAACTTAAGTGATAATAAAGTTTCATGAACTTCATCTTGAATTGCTCGCCAATTTAATAACATTGCATTGAAATTCAAAATCAATGTATTTACGGAGCTATTTGTCTTTTCTTTTCATTATCCCCTATGTTTTGTGAGCCGTATAGAGGATGTGTCAGTTAACAGAGCTTGTTGTGGCTTCATCAAATGCAAGTTAAGACTGATATGAAGAGAGGAAGCTATATATTAACACCATCCGGAAGCACTGGGAACTTTACTGGGCTTAAGCTCGTTTGAAATGGACTGACATATAGTCAGTCTGTATACTGACTCTGTATACAAGGGACAAGGCCAAATACTAATATTGAATAGCCGTGATCTTCGGGCACTCAGGTGGTACTATATTAAAAACAAACAGGATTGTGAAGTGGAAATCAATGCATGGGCTCAGAAAACTTCTGAAAACCATTCTCAGTGAGCACAATTTGTTACTGCATCCACAAATGCAAGGTAAAACTTTACTATGTAAAGAAAAAACCACAAACAAGTGTTGCCAGACAAAACAATCCTCGCCCACCCTCTGAAAACCTGCAACCTTGAGTTTGACCTTTCAAGGTCACTGAAAGTCAAAAGCCATGATGGTGAGTGAAAGCCCATATGGGACTTCCTATATGTTGGTGAGGGTTAATATCTGTCTATCGGTTTTCAACTTATAGTTCTTTGAAAATCTGTAACCTTGAGTTATACCACAAGGCCACTGAAGTTCAAAGACTATGGTGGAAAATGAAAGCTCATATGGCACATCCTACTTGTTGATAATAGTATATATCTGCCAACCATGAACCGGTGTCAAGTTATAGCCCAAGTGCATTAGTGCACGGAGGTACGGGTAACTTGCACATCTGTGCAGACAGCATTAATGCTGAACAATACATCCAGTTTTGGACCAACATATACAGCCATCCAGACATGTTTTCTGGTGAGGCTTTCCTTATTTCAGCAAGAGAACACCAAACCACATTGTGCGAGTATTACATCATTGTGGATCCGTACTGAAAGCGCCCAGGTGTTAAACTTGCCTGCAGTCCAGAGAGGTCACCCATTTTGTGCAAGAATGTGACAAAAGACACTGCAAAAGTTTTGAGAAGCAGAAATCTAAATCTTAAAGAATGAGAAAACATTTTGCTTTCAAAACTACAGTAATTGGTCTCCTCAGTTCCAAAACACTAACAGGGCGTTGTTAGAAGAGATTATATGGCCCAGTCCCAACTTTTTTGAATTTTGTTGCTGGCATCAGATTAAAAGTAGATCTTTTCTACTTTCTTTTTGTTTCTTTTTTTTCTTTTTTTAATTCATTTTACCCTTTGTCTTTCATGATCATCTCATTTCATTTCTCATCGTATCATTCCATTATTAACTGCAATTAATCTTCACCTTTCACTTTATCAATGCCTGTTTATGTGTTGTTCTTGACGTAATGTTATTAAAATGTCTTTTTTATTATGTTTTTTTTTTCTTCTCTCTCTCCCTCATCACTGCCTTCACATCTATACGTGTATCACACACACACACATACAGACCTACTCTTCACATCTATACGTGTATCACACACACACACATACAGACCTACTCTTCACATCTATACGTGTATGCACGGCACACGCACACACATACAGACCTATTCTTTTTTCTCTTTTTTCTTCCTCTCTTTTTTCTATTTCTTTTCAGCATCATGTTCATTAGGTTACCCTTATGCCGCATCCCTTTTGTGTCCAGAGCTTGCCATTAATTATGCATCTGTTCTGTCCTCTTAATGTGTAATTGGTTGTTTGTATGTTATTCTGTTTACTTTTTAAGGCTGGCTGTTTTGTATGTTTTCTGCTTGTTTTTTTTGTAATAAAAAAAAAAAAAAACTTTTTCAAAAACAATAACACTGCACAGTTTCAACGTTTGATATGTCCTTTGTACTGTTTTCAATTTATTAGAGATTTTAAACAATTTGTCAGTCATTACAGTCTGTTTTTGTTACATTTTACACAACAGCCCAACTTTCCCAGAAATTAGGTTGTTTATTGAAAGGAGAGGTGATGTTTCTCAACGATGAACATGCACTTGTCCCAACTTTATTGGAACATGTAGCAGACACCACATTTAGGAAAAGTTAAATAAAAAAAAAAAAAACTCTGCAGATGAGTCAAAACATTATACACTGCTCAAAAAAATAAATAAAGGGAACACTAAAATAATACATCCTAGATCTGAATGAATTATTCTTATTAAATACTTTGTTCTTTACATAGTTGAATCTGCTGACAACAAAAAAATCACACAAAAATTATCAATAGAAATCAAATTTATTAACCTATCGAGGTCTGGATTTGGAGTCACACTCAAAATTGAAGTGGAAAAACGCACTTCAGGCTGATCCAACTTTGATGTAATGTCCTTAAAACAATTCGAAATGAGGCTCAGTAGTGTGTGGCCTCCACGTGCCTGTATGACCTCCCTACAACGCCTAGGCATGCTCCTGATGAGGTGGCGGATGGTCTCCCGAGGGTTTTCCTCCCAGACTTGGACTGAAGCATCCGCCAACTCCTGGACAGTGGTGCATTGTGGCATTGGTGGATGGAGCGAGACATGATGTCCCAGATGTGCTCTGTGACCTGGATTCTGGTCTGGGGAACGGGCGGGCCAGTCCATAGCATCAATGCCTTAGTCTTGCAGGAACTGCTGACACACTCCAGCCACATGAGGTCTAGCATTGTCTTGCATTAGGAGGAACCCAGGGCCAACCGCACCAGCATATGGTCTCACAAGGGATCTGAGGATCTCATCTCGGTACCTAATGGCAGTCAGGCTACCTCTGGAGAGCACATGGAAGGCTGTGCGGCCCCCCAAAGAAATCTCACCCCATACCATTACTGACTCACTGCAAAACCTGTCATGCTGGAGGATGTTGCAGGCAGCAGAACGTTCTCCACGGCGTCTCCAGACTCTGTCACATGTGCTCAGTGTGAACCTGCTTTCATCTGTGAAGAGCACAGGGCGCCAGTGGCGAATTTGCCAATCTTGGTGTTGTCTGGCAAATGCCAAACGTCCTGCACGGTGTTGGGCTGTAAGCAGAACCCCCACCTGTGGACGTCGGGCCCTCGTACCATCCTCATGGAGTCGGTTTCTGACCGTTGGTGCAGACACATGCACATTTGTGGCCTGCTGGAAGTCATTTTGCAGGGCTCTGGCAGTGCTCCTCCTGTTCCTCCTTGCACAAAGGCGGAGGTAGCGGTCCTGCTGCTGGGTTGTTGCCCTCCTCCGGCCTCCTCCACGTCTCCTGATGTACTGGCCTGTCTCCTGGTAGTGCCTCTATGCTCTGGACACTACGCTGACAGACACAGCAAACCTTCTTGCCACATCTCGCATTGATGTGCCACCCAGGATGAGCTGCACTACCTGAGCCACTTGTGTGGGTTGTAGAGTCCGTCTCATGCTACCACTAGAGTGAAAGCACCGCCAGCATTCAAAAGTGACCAAAACATCAGCCATAGTGGAGCGGGGTAGTTGAAAAAAAGTGCAAATGGTGATACAAGCAACAGACTTTGCATGAGAACTCTTAATATCCCCATAAATTAAAATCAACCTCCGGCCACTTCAATTTATAGTTATATCCAAGATGGCCGACACGTTTTCAAAATGGTGGCAAATTTGCCCTATATTTTGAATATTTTCAGCCTAGAAGCTACAAAAATTGCATATTTTCTACACAATAATTGTGAATTCATATATCTTGGCATTCTTACAGTCATAAAGAGATAAACTAAACCAACCCTTCCAATCCTTATCCTTTTACCACCTATACAACATGTAAGCACTTTCAGATATGGGATACAACTAGGCTCAGATATGTTACAATCCTACCCCTAGCCTGATCATTCATCCAATGCTATTTAATTCCCGTGTGATCTGTACACCTTCCAGAAGACTATAGCCCCGTCTTCTTTGGCTCGGCTCTGCCGCGCTGGCACATCCTGTCAATTCAGGTGCGGCTGTTTAACTTTAAAATGGGGCGAGAGAAACAGCATTTGGGAAACTAATGACAAATTTCTACCATTAGCTAGCATTCAACCCCATGCTGAGTTTCACAGCTATAGTGTCAACCAGTGTGCCCTGGTAGAGCAATGACACTACACAGTTACAATGTTATATTTACCTTTATGTTCATGTTTTCAAATTAGAATGAAAATTAATTAAAAAGAGCTTCATTATTTTCTTACTTGCAAAAATAAACTGATCCAGCTAGATTTACCCCAGATCAATCTATTACCTGACCTTTTAGCGCACATATGAACTTATACGCAAATATTTTGCTCTTTGGCGGCCATTCTGGATATGATGACAGTCATCTTGGATGTTTCTAGAAACTATTTTACATAATCTTAGTACTTGTAGGCTTGCTCTCAATATTTCAGCATAAACTGACAATGATAAAGAAATGCATAAGTGATTAAGGAATTAAATGTCCATATTCATGTATCGGAAGGAAGCCATTTTGAAAAACTGTCAAATTCTGTGTGGCCGGAGGTTGATTATGAGACAGGAGACACAGAAGAATAGTTATGCCGAATTTCATGCTTGTATCACTATTTGCACTTTTCCCCTGCTATTCTCAAGTTACCCGCTCCACTACCAGAAAGCATAGGAACTGAGAAGTGGTCTGTGGTCACCACCTGCAGAACCACTCCTTTATTGGGGGTGTCTTGCTAATTGCCAATAATTTCCACCTGTTGTCTATTTGATTTGCACAGCAGCATGTGAAATTGATTGTCAATCAGTGTTGCTTCCTAAGTGGACAGTTTGATTTCACAGAAGTGTGATTGACTTGGAGTTACATTGTGTTGTCTAAGTGTTCCCTTTATTTTTTTGAGCAGTGTATATAAAAAAATAAATAAACATGATTAAATTTGCTAGTGTACCTTTTTCAAGGAATATAAATTAAATGAGGTTTGCAAATTACTGCTTGCTGTTTTCATTTACATTTTGCACATTATCCAAATTCTTCTGGAATTGAGCCACAGCCCACAGCTATTAATGTCTTTAAAGTGGGGCAATGTTGTACCTGTAAGACCGGCCTTTACAACCTATGTCACTTTGGTGTTGTATTTTTATTTTGTAAACATAACAAATATTGAAAAATGTAACTTTATACAAAAGAATAATTGGAGAACAGTACCTGTATTTCAGCTGAACCAGCAAGGCGTATATTCTCATTCGCTCTGGCAACCATTTCCTTAAAGGTGAGGTCAGCGTAGTCAAAGCGGGTGCCATACATGATGGCGCAGATTATGTTTGAGATGGCGCAATTCACAGGCATAGTGGTGTCAAAAGGCCTGCCTAAACACCAAAAAAGGAAAACTCCTGTTTAAAAAAACAGTCCACCTCATTATAAAACTGTGCTGTCTCTGGAAAACATTAAAGTACACATCACATTGGAGAGTAACCCTGTACTGCACAACGTTGCTCTCGGTCAACACATTATGCTTTGGGCCCTGATCCCCACAGAATATATTTAATTTTTTTTTATATCAAACTGGTAAATTGGTAGTTCTAATGATCATGAACTTTCTAATGGGCAGCTCTAAGGGGGATAATGTATACTCAGTGCCATTAAAAACGCACATGTGAAGTATGTACTGTATTTGCGGCAAATTGAAGAATCAATTGATTTTTATTGCTTTTCCAGTGAGGCACGAGAGCAAATAAAGAAAAGTGTGTGGTATTGTAATCCTGACGAGCACCACGCGGACACGCCAAGCACTTCAGTAAGAACAAACATTGAGCAGTTTGTGATGTGAACAGTGACACTCGACTTGTTCTTTTTGGTGTCGTCAACAGCTTACAGAAAGCCAACAAAAAAATGGCTCATTCATTTCTGTCTCATTCTTGACTGTTCAAGTAAGCAGAAAATTCAAAATCCATAAATTATAAAAAATAAAAACAAAACCACACCCAGTTTAACGTCATGCGACCATGACAACAGAGAGTTTGTTGACACCCCACGTCAATAATGGTATATACTGGACTACACTGATCTATACTGGTCGGTATTGGTCTATACCGGTCTGGACTGGTCTATACTGGACTATGCTGTTCTATACTGGCCTACACTAGTCCGTACTGGTCTATACTGGTCTACACTGGCCTGTACTGGTCTATACTGGTCTACACTGGCCTGTACTGGTCTATACTGGGAGGATATTTTTGCCCTACTCCCAGTACTGAATAGCTTCAATACTTTTAATTCATAACAAACACAATTAACATGTTAAAGAATCCACCACACATGAATACATTTGCATCACATTTTACTACTGAAACTGATTCTGAAATCTGAAATTGACGCTCAAACTCCTTTCTAACAGTTGCGCTTAATAAACATAAATAATTGTAAGAAAAACACTCCATCTGCTGCAAACTTAAATCTTTATTAATACATTTAGAAGAGACACACACACGCACACACATACTCTATCAATTTTTCTGAGAAAAGACATGTTCTTTTTTTCTTTTCATACTTTAAACAGGACATGAATAAGAAATTTGTAATTGAACAACAATATTTATGCTCCATTATTTGGTAAAACTAAAGAATAAGCTCGATTGAGTTACGAAGAATGTAAAAATATAAAAATATAAAAACAGCAAAAAGCAGCACTGTTGTTGCTATTGAGGCCTGAGAGGTCCTATGATGGAGTTGTGGAAAATTACTTTAGTTTCTCCGCCAAGTCAAAAAAGTGAAATTAAATTATAGGTTGAATATTATCTGACTGTGATAAATAACAATAGTACACTCAGTTATACGGTTTTCTTGGGGTTTTTTTTTTTTTGTATTGTTTCCATTATTTTTCTCATATACAGCATGATTTTAATAAAACCTTATCCCACCAATAATCCTAACCTGTTGCACCACTGCAAATTTACAGTAGTCCTATGGCATATCAAAGAATCTGAGTTTAAGAATATTTGTTTATTCACTGTGTATTGCTGCAAAGCGGCTTTTTATTGTTGAATTAAGCAAGTTTCAGACTGTGCACCCAGTCAAAATAAAATCCTAATTCAAAGCCTGATTATTTCTTTCTGGATCTGCTCTCTAACTCTGGTCTTTTGATTTATGGCAAAGGTGGCAAATATGAATCTGAAATTATGTTGCAGTTGTCAAATACCAGATTTTAGAAACGTTTGCAAACTGATCCCACAAGCTCATTCCAACCGGAGGTTTGTCTTTTTTTTTTCTTTTTTTAAAGATGCGAAACAAAAAGGTTGGATTACACAAGCTGAATATTATTTTTTGTACTGTCAGCATCCCATGTGTCCAGTCTTCTACACATTGCCTAAAGTGCGTCAGTCTTTTTTCAATCCTCCAGGCTGTCCCATAGTAGCCCAGACAAATTCTTTATTGTCACAGTATGTTGACTACTTTACTAAATCTTATGTCCAGACACTGCCAGCATATATAGAAGACTCCAGATTTTATTATTAATATGTCAAGGCTCACTAACGTAATGGATGACATTCTGTTCACAGTTAAAGTGACTTCGACATTCCCAGTCTTTACACTAATATTCCACATGACGGCGGCATAGAGGCTTTACAATTCTATCTTCAGAACCGAGATGATTCAGCTATGCCTCCCAATGAGTTCATTGCTGAATTAACCACTCTTGTCATGAAGAAAAATTATTTTAATTTTGATTGGAGAGTACTATTTACAAACGTCTGGCATGAGCATGGGTTCAATTTGTGCACCTAATTATGCCAATTTATATGTTGGTTACTTTGAAAAAAACTTTGTTTTTAATCCGGAGTGCGATATTTATCAGTGTAAAAAAAAGTGGTGCGGGTTCATTAATGATATGTTCTGTCTGGTCCCAGCTGATGCCAATGAGCTACAAGATTTTTTTTAACTTTACTTTACTTTAGCTGTGGGAAATTATCGCCGTGGAAATTGTGCACTGTGCAATCATTTTTTATCATCCTCACACCAGTAGGAAATTTTCTATAAAAGAGGTAATAACTTTTACATCCACACGAGATATAAACAGTTGCAAGAAAAAGTATGTGAACCCTTTGGAATTACCGGGATTTCTGCATAAATTGGTCATAAAATTTGATCTGATCTTCATCTAAGTCACAATAATAGACAAACACAGTCTTCTTAAACTAATACCTCAAAACAATTATATGTTTTCATGTTTTTATTGAACTAAACATGTAAACATTCACAGTGCAGGGTAGAAAAAGTATGTGATCCTTTGGATTTAATAACTGGTTGACCCTTCTTTGGCAGCTATAACTTCAAACAACCTTTCCTGTGGTTGCAGATCAGACCTGCGCAGTCTGGAGGAATTTTGGACCATTGCTCTTGACAAAACTGTTTCAGTTCAGCAATATTCTTGGGGATGTCTGGTATGAATCGCTCTCAAGGTCATGCCACAGTATCTCACTTGGGTTGAGGTCAGGCCACTCCAGAGGGCGTATTTTCTTTTGTTAAAGCCATTCTGTTGTTGATTTACTTCTATGCTTTGGGTCGTTGTCCTGTTGCATCACCCATCCTCTGTTGAGCTTCAATTGGCGGACAGGTGGTCTTAAGTTCTCCTGCAAAATGTCTTGATAAACTTGGGAATTCATTTTTCTGTCGATGTAAGCAATCCGTTCAGGCCCCGAGGCAGCAAAGCAGCCCCAAACCATGATGCCCCCTCCGCCATACTTCACACTTTGGATGAGGTTTTGATGTTGATATGCTGTGCCTTTTTTTCTCCACACATATCGTTGTATGTAGCCTAACTCCGCCAGCCTTTGTACTTCCGCTTAATTTAATTTCAATTCAGTACTCTGATCACTCGGAGCTCTGCCTCGTTTACCATCTGCAGAAAATACGCTGGACAAACCAACGAACAGAAGGCGTGGCCGAGAGCCATGATGTAGCCGCTGCGCTGAGTTTGAAATTGTAGTCTCCAAAATCAACAATGGCCACGGACATGGATACAATGGAGGCCATTCGCTCTGTTGTGGAGAAAATCCCGGGTATCTGCGACTTAAAGCGACAACAAGATGAATGTTTGGTTAGTTTCTTGAATGGAAATGATGTTGTAGCGCTGCTCCCCACAGATTGTCATATCTATTTAATAACCATCATGAAATAGGCACCCTGATCATCTCTGTGAGAGACAGCCGAACCACCTCAGCTAGCTTGTAGCTTGTAGTGTTACGTTGCCTGCGAATTTCACACTATTTAAGTTAGCAGCAAACTTTTAAAGAGCCATATTTTTGTTCGTGTCACAAGACCTATTCGCTGTCTCAGTATTATGTTGTCATTATCCATGAATGAATAACGCTTAGAGCCAAACTGTGTTGTTATTAAATTAGATAGCTAGCTCGGGAAGATGTTAGTGCAAGTATGGTTAATGGTTAAGTTTTTGTGTCAACTCAGATTTCGTCCTGATGTAAATAATGCGTTACTCTCGCCGATTCTGCCTTTGGTTTCGGGTCCCTTAGATTTTTTTTTTTATAGCAGCAGTATCAGCAGGAAAAACAATAGCTCAACAATTTGTTTCTTGTAAGGAGAACAGAATGAGCACCTTTGGTTCTTTTAAGTGAATGAGTGAAGGCTAAAATTTGGTAAATGGGCATATGTATGTGTACAGTATGAACTTTAATGTACTGATCAGATTGTTTTCGCTGCATTCCTGGTATGAAGGACTGTGTTTGTGTCTGTTTTGTTAAAATAAGGTATATTTCAGATATTACTGTGTTAGTGAGTGATGCTTGCTCCTTATAGGATGTGAAAGGCATTGTTACAAGCTTGCATTTTGCTTGTATGATCGCAATTGTAAACAGCAAGTTTTCGGTCCCGGAGTGAACGTTTTGACTTTAAAGTGAGAAGTTCCTTTAATGAGTATACATGCTTGCTGATGCAGCTTTGCAGAAGAAATGGACAAAAACTCTGAACTTTATAATGAATCAAAGGCATATTTTTGGTTTGGAGAGGTTACTGGTTACTATTGATGTCCATCCACACCTATATTGATAAATCCATGCTACATTCTGCTAGAAAATCATTGATTCATATTGAAGTTTGTGAGTGAACGTTGTTTTGTGTTAAACAGATGATTTTGATTATCCCCTGTATACCCATGACTGTACCCCCGCCCACCCCAGTAACATCATAGTTAAATTTGCCGATGACACCACAGTGGTTGGGCTGATTACGGGAGGTGATGAGTCCAGCTACAGGAATGAGGTCCTGAGTCTGACAGCGAGGTGTTCAGCAAATAGCTTGATGCTGAAGACAACAAAAACAAAAGAAATCATCATAGCCTTCAGGAGGAACAAAACTACACTCGCCCCCCTTTACATCAACGGGGACTGCGTGGAAAGGACCCAAACCTTCAAATATCTGGGCACCCTCATCTCTGCTGATCTCTCCTGGTCCACAAATACCTTAGCTGTTGCTAAAGAGGCCCAGCAGCGACTACACTTCCTGAGGGTGCTCAGGAGGAACAGCCAGGATGGTAAGCTGCTGGAGACCTTCTACAGATGCTGCATTGAGAGCCTGCTGACAAACTGCATCTCAGTGTGGTTCAGCAAACTGCTCTGAGGCTGAGAGGAAGGATGCAGAAGGTTGTAAAGTCAGCTCAGAAGATCATTGGCTGTCCTTTCCCCTCCCTAAGTGACATTTATGACACACGGTGCCTGAACAGGGCGAGAACTACAGCTCTGGACTCCACACACCCCAATCATCAACTGTCTAACCTCCTGCCCTCGGGGAGGCGATACAGATGCATCAAATCAAGGACAAGTGGACTCAAAAACAGCTTCTTCTCCAAAGCCATAACCCTGTTAAACATGAACATTCACTAACTATTTATCATACATTATTTATTACGTATTATTTAAATTTTTTTTTTCAACTGTGCAATTTTTTTGTGTGAGTACACTGAATGTGGTGTTTTTTTGGTTTTTTTTTTGGTTTTTTAATGTGTGTTGTACGTGCTCTTTAAGGAATTGCCCCGAATCTCATTGTACAATTGTAAAATGACAATAAATTTGATTCTGATTCACTGTTCACTATTCTGAGTGCTCTGACAGCATGGGAAGCCACTTGGAGAGCGGTCTTATTCTGCTCATTGAGTGGATAAACTTCAAAAGCTCTGTCAGATGACATACACTTGTGGTCAAGGAGTTTATGATCCCAGAAATGTATTGTTTTTACTCACAGCCATTTTTCAGTTCTCAGTATTATTTTTTATCATTTCATTGCAGCGCGTCCAGATGAATGATTGTTGTCTTTCCTCATCGGGGCGAACAAGCAGCACCTTATAAGTGTGGAGTGTTCTCCGAGTGAACCTTCAGTTAATTATGAAAATGACTGAGAACAGGTCAGGACTAATAATTGTTTTAAACTTTTGTGCACCCCAATTCTCTGTTCTTGTTCCGCAACTGTACTGAATTTAATCGCTGTTAGATCCCATATGGAGAGAAACCGTGTCTTCTGTTGCCAATTACGATAATTGGAAAACGCATCAATAAAGGAAAATGATTGAGAACTACTAATTGCAGTCTAAAGGGAACGTGTCTTAGCACCCCCGGCAGCTACGCCACTGCAAAGGGGTTGGGGACAAATGTGATATCAGGGGAACGCGCCAGTGCATTCCAGTTCATTTGAGCATTCATGACACACTTGCATATGGTCTCAGCTGCACTGCTCAGCCTTGGACCATTTTTAGCTATAAAACTCATTCTTTCCAGACTAAGCCAGTGGGGGTGCAAGCTTTAATTCCAGGCAGTTTCACACCTGATCCTACTAATCAAGGGTCCATAGCAAAAGCTTTAAGGGTCGATTAGTAGAATTCGGCCTGTGACTGGTTGGTTGGAATGAAAGCCTGCACCCACACCAGCTCATTCTGGAAAATAGTGAATATCCCTGGTGTGATCAGTTAGTCTCTGTTACAGTGACTCATTCTATATCAGCATTTTTGCTGTTTCCATAATCTCTGCATTCTGATTTTATTTTGATTTGATGTACAACTTGATGAAATATAAACATACTGTATATTTGTTTCTGCTTGCTTGATTTTTCTTTGTCAAATGTTTCGTGGCTATTTTCCTCAAGGTCTATTTTAGGAACTTTATAAGATATTTCCACAACAAATGTTTCTCCATAAATAACTGAAAACAACGCCATTAAGTGAAATCTCATACTTTAGAGGAGGTTACTTGCTTGTCTGCACAATAAATATTTGGTTGTGGTGAGTATCACTGACAATTAAGATTGGCCATTTGAAACAAGAGGCAGAAATTTGAGTTTGCAGCATTTTCTACTGTTGATAGAATTCAGGCTGATTTATCTCACCTTTAAAATTCTCAAACACCGCGATGAGATGCCGTGATTCCTCCGTGATCTTTTCTTCGCTCCCCTTCTTGCTCATTCCAAAATCGCGCAGGGTAGAGAGAGCGAAACGTCTCATTTCCTTCCAGGAGTTTCCATTGGCAAACAGAACACCTGGGAGAGGGCAGAATGTCATGGGGTGTAAAAACATTGTCTGAATTTCATCATTTTTTGCATGTAAGCAAAAGCAGCAACTGCAGTCGTGAGAAGTGTAGGTCTGACATGATCAGTCCTGGCTCTAGATATCATGGGCTGTGGTTGCACTTATCTGTTAGATGCGACTGTTGTCATCCGATCATGCCAGGACGCATTCTGATCATGCCAGGATGCATTATCGTCTGAACATTCCATTCAGATCAGCTAGATCACAGACTGAGGTTGCCTGGCTCACATTGAGCTCTGTTGATCTCAGTGATGTGTGAACATTATGTGGGCACAATCTGGACATTTTCTAAATGTACAGCTAGGTCTAATGTCATCTTGATGCAACAAAAGAATTCCTCTCCCAAGCATGTAAAACAAAGGGAAGATAATCAGAGTTGGAAGAAAAGCGGGGCTGGATCACAGCTTAGATCCGCTGTCTTCTTACACCGTCGTCCGACACCATTGTGCAAGCTGAACGTGACAGCAGTCACAGAAAGAAAGTAATATTTTATAGACATTCCAGCATTGAGGAAAACAGCAGCTGCATGAAACATTCATCTCTGCTACTCTCCCTTCAACAAAGTGCATTTCGTTAATATAAGTTACAATACAATACAATACAATAACCGTTAATATAAGCTTGTTCAATAAAGATCAGGCGAGTCAATGTCACGGCACCTCATTGGCTAAGGATTAACTAGGTCTATCTGCCATTTTTGTGATTGAGGAAATTGCAATTAAAGATTTCGTATTAAAAATATCCCCTTCGGGTTTTTCCAAATAAAAAGATTGTTTGCCCTAAACAATTAGAATATGACGAGACTAAACTGGGCTGATTTATATACCCCTATTCATCTGGCAACATTGAATTCTGAGTACCCAATTTTGCAGATAGACCACTGTAACTTTAGAATTCATAAAATTCCAGTGTTTCCCCCTTGGCCAGGAAACGCAGGAAGGAAAACATTTTGTGTCGGGCTCAGTGCTCAGTTCCTGTTTGATCCACTTGCACTATGTTCCCGAACTAGGGCTTTGATGTATCGTATACCAGCAAAGTCCACTCTAAATCGATCTCAAAAATCCCTATCACGGCACCCTTCCAAACAATTTCTACGTACCATTAACAAGTGTCTGGTTGAAAGAGTGACCGCCATGTTTGTTTATGGTGAAAAAATTCTTTTTTAAAAATTCTTGAGAAAATTTTCATCTATTTAGGAGTCCTCGCAGGTTCTCCTCAAGTTAAGAAAATTCTTCAACAGTATTGAACTAATTCTTGGCCATGTAAGATTTTTTAATGGGAAATCTAAGAAAAACTACCTGATTTTAGAATTCTTAAGGGGTAAGCACATTCTGAGAATCTTTATGAATAAGGGCTCAGGTTTTTATTGGTCAAACGTGCAAGAGCTTTGTGCTTACTTAAGATGGCAATAGCAAAAAAACATTGCGCCTAACCATCGGCAGAACCAGACATATTTTACTGGGGCACGTGCCCCAGTATTGGTCTGCAGCGCCCCAGTATAATTTTCCCCAGGGGATAAAAAAACAATCACCTTTTAAGTCTGCATGTCCACATAATCTACAGTAAGAGAATCTACAGTAACAGAGTGCATAGGCACACAATTTAATATGATAACTGTAACTCATTGCTAATTTATTGACTTCACTCCGTATAGTGCACAATGGCATGTGGTTACTTAATATTCACATGACTTTGGCTGTGATTGGCTAGTTCTCACTTCAAAAGAACGGAACACAAGGTCACACACACACACACAACAGTGTCTGTCAGTGCTGACTGCTCTTGCCGTCATTCTTTCCACCTGTCTTCAGGTTAGTGCTGGGCAACTGCCTGTCCTTATTGTTTGTTTTCTCCTCTGTGTCGCCATTTCCTTGGGAATTTAAATGTCACAACTTTGTTAAACTTTCAGCTGCCGTCTTGCCAGCTTGCTCTGCCTATAAATTGAAGTAGCCCAGTGCAGTCGTTAGCTGCTGCCTTATAGCTAACTGGCTCATCATAGGCATAACGTTGATTCATATTGGTTAGTCTAGCACTGTCAACTTGGTTTCTGGAAATTGCTATCGATGTTTGATGAGCATATACAAGCTATTTCATGATGTGAGATCAGGTAGACACCAGAAGCGAGGTGAAGGGGAATGAGGAGTTTAATAAAACAAAAGCAAACAGGCACGAGGGCCAACAAAAAACTCGGCCCAAAGGGTTGCAAAAGACAAACTAAGGAGAGCTTCACAGAGCTAATACCCAAGGATCAAAAACGACAAAAAACAAAAGCCACTGGAAACTCCAGGGAGATAACCATGAACAGAAATTATACTAATGATGTCAATAACAAGACTTGGCTTGGAAAACAAAACGCTATATACAAAAAAACAAGAAGTATTAAAAGCATGGGACTTGCGCAAGACTTGAGCAGAAACTTGGCAACAAAACTTGAGACACTGTCTGCCAGCCAACTTCCACCGCATCCACATAAAGGGTAAGAAATCAGAACACATGAGGGGCAACACCTGGAGAAGGAGAAACAAGAGGCATGGCAAGATCATGACATGGACTAAGATTGGATGACAAGACTTGCTCATTAAGAGAATGAGCGGCTCAGCCTAAGTACCAATTAAGTATGCAGTTTGAAAGCAGCATGAATGTTCAGAACAGAAAAGCACCGCAAGATCTTGAAATAGCAAAGCAGGAATCATGACAATAAACTCCCTGTCTAAATTAGTAGTATTAGTAATGTGCCTATCTAATGAATTACACCACCCAGTGAGTGTTAGTAAATGTTAGTAACTTAAAAACAGTTAATTGCCAATTAAGCTTAGACAGCCCCGCATCAGCACCGCACAGAAGGAAGGGGGAAATACCAAAGCCAACCAGAGCTCTGAAATGTGCAACAACGAAGGCACGGGGCGGAACGCAGACAAGCGGTGGAGTGGCTTGGCAGACCTGGCAAAAACAAAAACATGGAAAAGTAAAAACATGGACAATGAACATTAATTATGAAATGCTTGAACCTGATACAAGAAACTGTTAAAACTGTTACATGAACGAGGACTGAGCTATGGAACCTTGGTACATGAAACTGTTAAAACCATAAATGCTGTCCTGGCCAAAGGCCAGGACCCCAGAACACAACAATTTCATGTTAAAACATGGGTAATCTGACATGATAATCTGACATGAATGTATAATTTGAAGCACTATTTATGCTTTTTTATGATAAATTAGGGCTACAATTTTTTTTGCTTGCTCGCTTTGCGTGCTCGCGTTGTTTGTGCCCCAGCTGTGCTCCAGTACAGTATTAGGTCGAGTGACGCCCCTGCGGCTAACCACACCTCATTTTAAGACCAACATGCCCATGGATCCTCAATTTGGTGCAAATGAATTGGCCATTTCTGCAGCGAGGACGATGGATGGGAAATTAGATTTTGCGCCCCACTGCGCAGGGTGTAAGACAGAGGCCAATAATGTATGTTTGTGTGTTAGAGAGTAGGGTGGATCATCAGTGGCTTTAGGGCCGTGAGGCCAGGGTTGGGGGTCCTCAATTAGACATTTGCCCTGGGGCCTCATAGGTACTTGACTGACCCTTTGTATCACCGAAGCTGACGATCAACTCATGGCACCGAGAACCAAACCTAACAGACATGACCTTTTTAACACCTTCTCCATTACGTTATTCAGCTATGAAAGACAATCGTTCCTTCTACGATAATTGGTGGCATGAGAACTGCATTTTAATCGCTTTGATACTGAGCACAAAATTTTTAAGCAAACGACAGCATTGGACCCTTAATTTTACCCGGATGTGCCATTTGCTGTTGCTTTAACAAGGAGAGGTGACCGCAAAAACACGTATCAGTTTTCAGAAAAGTTTTCGTTTACACGTACCCGTGTATATGCCGTCAAGAGCATATCAAACCTGTAGGTGGCAGTGTAACGATTGGCTCAAGCCCAGGTTAGCCAATCAGAATCCGGAAAATAGCTACAACAGAAAAGAATCACGATCATCCATGATCACCACCTGACGTCGGCTGCCTAAAACTCAGTTTTTCTCAGTTTGCATGCAAACTTGCAACCGATTTTTTAGAAATTTTTAGAAAGAATCGTTTTCAGAGGCGAATTCTCCGTTTGTGTGTAAACGAAGGGCACAAACGCGGGAAATGTCTCCGTTTGTCAAAATAACCGTGTATGTGTAAATGAGGGCTGAGACAGGAGGCAGGGATGAGATCCTAAAAGAGGAAGCTGTTGAGGCATGTAAGATCAGAGGGCGATCCCTCATCCAGATCATGGGTATTATCTCTATTCTGTCTTCACCAATAGTCTCAATGTACCTGACTGTCCAGGTTAAATTCCAACAGAATTATCAGCCCTTGACCATTGGATATCTCTCTCATGCCCAAAGAGAAAGTTTTAAACGTGAGGAAATTTCTTGATCACTGCGATTGCATCATCCAAGTTGTCATTAACGTTCTGTACTCATCGAGAAATGTTGTGAAAGCTGAGTGAAACATGAAATCAATGTTTTCTTAATTATTTGAAACTCAAATTATTTTTTTACTAATTGTAGTTAATTAGTTTTGCCACAAAAATTTATGAAAATTGCGACAAAGTTTTTCGTATATAGTCGCAAAATTGTGACTGGATTTTTTAAAATTTTGAGCCTTGGGATAATTTTATTTTATTTTATTTTGTTCTCATTGCCCACAGTTGTATTTTTCAAAGCATTTTCACCAAAAAAATGTACAGAAGTAATATATTAGGACTGCTTTAAGATGAAAGTGGCGGTGAATAATCATCACTGTTCAATACTGTATCTTCTCCCTGCCCTTGACTGTGCTGGGAGACACAGCAAACCTTCTTGGATCTGCTCATACAGATGCGCCATATTGGAGGAGCTGTACGACCCGCACAACCTGATCAAGCTGCAGGCACCCCCTCATCCAACCAGCTGTGACACGGACACTTGCAAAACACAAAACTGGGGAATAATCCATCAGGAAGGATAAGGAGAGAGCAATTATTTGTGACTACCACTTAAACAAGCATTCCCTTTTTGGGGTTGTGTTACTTTTGCCTCTTCTTTGCACCTGAATTTGCACCAAAGCAGGTGAAATAGATTTACAATGACTTATGCTGCCTAAATTGATATCCCTGATGATTAACTGATTTGGCGTTGTACTCTGATGATATAGTGTTTTCTTTTTTCGACCAATATAATAAAATTTAAATGGTGCAAATAAATATAGATTAATAATAAACAATTAAATACGCATCGGGATTAGCCATAATGATGTATCTGTGCCACCAATAAAACAATCTGTTTACCTCAACAAGTAATTAGCATGCGCATCTGGGGGATAAAGGTTGCAGTAAATTACAGCTCAGTTCCTCAAATCTGGCAATTTGTACTGTGAAGCAATGCATCATACTTTTGGAAAACATATTATAAATGGTCACAAATTGTATTTTAAGTGGCAAATGTTCCTCAGCACTATTTTCAGCACACTTACATACATGTAGATTAAAGCTACCCAACTGCCTTATCATGGAGATCTTCTTTCCTGCAGTTTTTCCACTCCAAGCCTGTCTCTACACACCTAATTCTTCTAATTAGCAGCTGACTGACATCTCTTACAGTTGAATAAGCTGTGGCTTTGTTAGGTTTTGCATGAAAATACTAAATTGAAAGAAACAGATCTGGGTAAGTCTAATAACGGTGTTTAAAGTAGTAAATGTCCTGTTTTGACTGGATTACCCACCATTCTCTTTTGTAATATCTCTCAACATAGGTAAAATATCTCGGTCTCCAAACTCTTCAGCCTTGTTGATCAGCGCCTCCCTGACAGTCTTGTGGCCAGCCAGGACAACCGCCTTCTTCGGGCCCAAGTGTACAGTAAACACCGATCCATATTTCTTAGAAAGCTGGTGAGAGAAAATACACTAACATTATTTGAATGGCCTTTCAAATGGCCTTTCTGCTATCAATTTTTTGGCCTTTTCATCATACTTTTGTAAATGCTACAACATGAGCAACTGAAAATTATGATCATTCAAATTTCAATATATTTAATGATATATTTATGAATAATGACCCTGAAAAAGCATTGAGCTTGTCCCTTTTTTTCTGACTGTACTGCCTTTGATTGCATTAAACACTTGTGTTCAACTAACACAGGGGCGCCGCAGTGGCACTGTGGGTAACACTTTTGCCTTGTTGGTCAATCAATAAAAACCAAGAACGCTGTCCCGATGAAGAAGCAGACTCCGACTGTTTGTGTCAAAAGCAGGAATAAGTTTATTACACAGCCGGCTGTGGGAACAACAGCGTGATGCAAAGTTCAAAATTCCTTAATTTTGTCAGAAACTTTATACATGTTGAAAGTACAGATATTTGCATATGATTCCTTTAATGTCATCAGAAGTTGTTGCTGATTGGTCCTAGGGTTTACACATTGATAAAAAGGAATATTCTACAATTGGGCCTCTCCCGAGCCTCTCAACTTTATTGGTTCAATAGACTCCCAACCCTCGGAAGTGAGCTCCATATGTGGGCATACGTAACCTCCAGCAAAAGGCGCTACTGCATATCATGTCCTGTCGGAACTGAAGACAATGGAGATCCCAGCTGGAAGTAAAAGATAGGTGATATGTCCTGTCGGACCAGACGGCTTCTCTTTATCTCCCAATACACATGCAATACCTATTGATCAATCCGTCTGGCTCACCTCAGATTGCAAATACCCAAAAAATCCTGTTTCCCAACAGCCTCATAGCAAAAAGATTGCAGACTCAAATCTAGCCTGAGGCCATCCTGTGGGAGGAGTGACACAATATTGTAATGTGAATATAGGCCACTAGATGGCAGTATTTACCTTTTTTTGTTAAGCTCAGACTGGAGTCATGTTTAGACATGTCCTGAACATGTCTGGGGCAAGTCTCAGAAAATTAAAAAAAAAAGGTCTAAATGTGGCTGGGGTCTGCAAAAGAGTATATAAGGAAAAGAATTGAGACAGTAAAGTAGTAGGAGAAATTGCAAGAAGATGACCAGACCTGCCATTCTGTTCAAGACCTGTGACGTTTCTTTTGTGGATTTCTTTGCCTGTGTTTGAGCATTTTCTTCATCCAGGACATCACCAAGCCACCCCACTAAAAAGGGACTGTAATTATTTCTGTTTTTTCTTATTTATCAATCTTGGTCTTTAGTTGTAGGTTGTTATTAGTCTTTGCCTTTGTTAAAAATTAAATGTGTTTTAGTTGTTAAAACTGTGTTTGTCATCCCTTGCTGTTGCTGTTGTGTTATAAATGTAATAACAAATTGGGGCCATAACAAATTGGGGGCTCAAGGTCCGGGATAGACCATTGTGTGAGTAATTTATTGAAAATCTAACATTCCAAATTGTGAAATTGTTTTTGTGAATTTTCCTAGATATATATTGACAACAGCAATGGATGATTTCTTGGCATCACCAACCGTAGGGGTTTTGAAGTCTTTTAAAAAGACAGAACTGTTGGAAATATGCAGACATTTGGAGCTGACAGAGGTAAAACCAGCCATGCGAAAAGCAAGACTGGCTAGAGAGATAGTTGAATATTACATTGATGAAAATGTGTTTGCACCAGGAGATCTGGAACAGTTTCCAGTGGAAAATCCAAATATAGAAATGGAACTTAAATTAAAAATGCTAGAGATTGAAAGGGAGGAAAGAGAAAAAGAAAGGGAGGAAAAAGAGAAAGAAAGGGAGGAAAGAGAAAAAGAAAGGGAGGAAAAAGAGAAACAAAGAGAATTTGAGAGGGAAGAAAAAGAAAAACAAAGGCAGTTTGAGTTAGAAAAATTAGCAAGAGAAGAAAAACAAAGAGAATTTGAGAGAGAGAAAGAGGAAAGAGCAGAAAGAGAGAGACAGAGACAGAGAGATTTTGAATTAGAGAAGTTGGATAGAGAAGAAAGACTCCAAATGGAGCAACTAAAAATTAAAATTCAAACTAAAAATAAATTTCGTGCTAGCCAGGAGGTAAAACTGGTGCCTCCATTTTCGGAAAAGGATGTTGACAACTATTTCCAGTGTTTTGAAAAGGTAGCAAAGAGTTGCCAGTGGCCAAAGGAACACTGGCCTCTGATGTTGCAAACTGTCCTCAAGGGTAAAGCTCAACAAGCCTATTCGGCTTTGTCTGCAGATGATTCCTCTGATTATGAGGTTGTCAAAAAGGTTATTCTGAGAGCTTATGAGTTGGTTCCAGAGGCTTACCGACAGAAATTCAGAGGTCTGAAGAAATTTGAAAATCAGACTTATGTGGAATTTGCTAATGAGAAGAAAGTTTGCTTTGAGCGCTGGTGTACTTCTATGGAGGTCAAGGATGATTTCAACTCACTAAAAGAGATGGTGTTAGTTGAAGAATTCAAGAACTGTGTTAAGGATGATGTTAAGACCTACCTTAATGAGAAGCAAGCACTGAACTTGCAATCAGCTGCCAAATTTGCAGATGAATATGTTCTCACTCATAAGTCCAAATTTCAGTCTAGCAGTATCAATAAATGGTCCCAATTTCAGAAAAAGGGTTACGGTGATACCCAAGATTCCTCACCCAAAGACAAAGACAAATCTGGTGATGGTGCTCAGAAATCCAGTAACAGGTCTGATCAAAGTGTGAAAGCTGACAGTGACAAAAGTGGTCTAGTTTGCAGTTATTGCAAGAAATCTGGTCATGTTACAGCTAACTGTTGGTTCCTTAAAGCTAAGAAAGAAAAAGAAAAGGATACCAAACCAAATGCCTTTGTGAAAACAAGGTTAGAAACCCCTGTAGTAGATAACCGATCTGCTAAATTGCCTGCTTCATGTGGGGCTAAAAAGCCTGATACAGCTGACTTCGTGAGGGAGGAATTTCTTCCATTTGTGTCAGAGGGATTTGTGGCTCTGAATGAGCATACTACTCCTGTCCCCATATATATCCTAAGGGATACCGGAGCTTCTCAGTCACTTTTGTTGATGGACTCCTTGGAGTTACGTGATGAGACCGCTTCAGGGGATTTCATACTTGTACAAGGTATTGAAGGGAGGACTGTATCTGTACCCCTGCGCTCTATATTCTTGAAGTCAGATTTAGTTACAGGACAGGTAAAGGTGGGACTTATGTCAAGTCTACCTATAAAGGGTGTTTCTCTGTTGCTAGGCAATGACCTGGCTGGGGGAAAAGTAGTTCCCCCTGTACATCTTACTTCACAGCCGAGCACTGAAGATGGGGATGAGGACCCATCTCTGTATCCTTCTTGCGCAGTGACTCGTGCTATGGCCAAGAAGGCTCAAGAAGAAGATGATGTGGTGCCGTCCAGTACATTGAATAGTCAGGACTCAGGTGGTTCGCCTCATGACTCTGATTGGCCTACTATGGTTTCTCCGTTTGAGGACTTATCAGATACTTTTATCAGTTCTCTATTCAGCCAGCCGGATGGGTCTGGTGATTCTGATGTGTCTGGAGACTTGTCTCTGTCCAGAAAGCGGTTGATTGAGGAGCAAACTAATGATCCTGAAATTTGTGTACTAAAGAGGAGAGCCCTTCCTGAAAAAGAAATAGATGCAGTTCCAGTTGGGTATTATCTCAAGGATGGTGTGTTGATGCGGAAGTGGCGCCCTCCTGATATCCCTGCCAATGCAGATTGGGCAGTGGTCAGGCAAATTGTTGTTCCGAAGGTCTATAGGAATGAGATCTTAACAATGGCTCATAGTTTACCTTTAGGAGGTCATCTTGGTGTTAACAAGACTGTTGATAAGATCATGAAACACTTCTTTTGGCCTGGGCTTCGGAAAGACGTTTCCAACTTTTGCAAAATCTGTCACACTTGTCAGGTAATTGGAAAACACCAGTTAGACCCACCTGTAGCTCCATTGCAGCCTATCCCAGCATTTGGGGAGCCATTCTCTAGGGTCATTGTTGATTGCGTTAGTCCATTACCCAAGACTAGATCTGGAAATCAGTACTTGTTGACAATCATGTGTGCATCTACCAGATTCCCCGAAGCCATACCTCTACGTAACATCAAGGCAACTGCAATCTCGAAGGCTTTGATAAAGTTCTTCACGTTGTTTGGTCTTCCCAGGGAAATTCAGTCAGACCAAGGTAGCAATTTCACTTCAGGATTGTTTCAGCAGGTTGTGTATGAACTAGGTGCAAAACAGATTCTTTCTAGTGCCTATCATCCAGAAAGTCAGGGTGCCTTAGAGCGGTTTCATTCCACTCTCAAGACAATGATGAGGACTTATTGTTATGACCATGAGAAAGACTGGGATGAAGGGGTTCATTTGCTGTTGTTTGCAGCTAGAGAAGCAGTGCAGGAGTCTACTGGATTCAGTCCATTTGAGCTAGTGTTTGGTCATGAAGTGAGAGGACCTTTGCTATTATTGAGTGAACAATGGCAAGAGGAAGAGCCGCAAATCAGTCTGTTAGACTATGTTAGCAAGTTCAAGGAAAGATTGCGTGCAGCTTGTGACCTTGCCAAAGAGAACTTGAAATCAAGTCAGGGAAAAATGAAAACTTGGTATGATCATAAGGCTAGAAGCCGTGAGTTTAAACCAGGAGACAAGGTCCTTGTGTTGTTTCCCTTGCAGTCCAATCCATTGCAGGCTAGATTTCATGGTCCTTATGAAATTCTGACAAAACTCAATGATCTCAATTACATTGTGAAGACTCCAGATAGGAGAAAACCAAAACAATTGTGTCATATTAACATGCTAAAGCCTTATCATGACAGAAATGCTAGGGTTGCAGCTGTCACTTCAGATTCTCCAATGGTCGAAACGTGTGAAGATGAGGGGGAGTTTCAAGATGATGAACCAAGAATTAAAGCTGAAGTTCTTTCATGTAAATTGTCAAACACTGAAGTGTTGCAAAATCTTGATGTAAAACTCCAGCACTTAGAACCCTCACAGAGAGATCAGTTTGAAAGGTTGATCAAGAAATATGAGGATTTGTTTCCTGATGTTCCAAAGAGAGTTACTATAGCCTCTCATGATGTAGATGTTGGTGATGCCAAACCAATAAAACAGCATCCATACCGGATGAATCCTGAAAAGAGAAAGATTGCTGAGAAAGAGGTTGAGTACATGTTAAAACATGATATTATCAGACCCTCCAACTCCGATTGGAGTTCACCCTGTGTGCTAGTTCCAAAACCTGATGGAAGTACTAGATTCTGTACAGATTATCGCAAAGTCAATGCTATAACTAGAACTGATGTGTTTCCAATACCTAGGATTGATGATTGTATTGATAGTATAGGGCAAGCAAAGTTTCTGACCAAGATTGATTTATTGAAGGGTTATTGGTGTGTGCCTTTAACTGAGAGGGCCAAGAGCATCTCTGCTTTTGCCACACCATCTGGATTGTACCAGTATGAAGTCCTACCCTTTGGCATGAAAAATGCCCCAGCCACGTTCCAAAGGATGATACAGTCTACAATCGCCGGATTGCCACACACGGGTGCGTACATCGATGACCTGATCACATGGAGTGACTCCTGGGAAGAACATCTAAAAGATGTAGAGACATTGTTCCAGCGCCTGACACAGGCTAACCTGACTGTTAACCTGAACAAGAGTGACTTTGGTTGTGCTACTGTCACCTATCTTGGCTACGTCATAGGCCAGGGTAAGGTGGCACCCATAAATGCTAAAGTCCAAGCCATCATGGACTTTCCAGTTCCTGACAACAAAAAAGCTTTGCGCCGCTTCCTTGGAATGATCGGGTACTACCGCAAGTTCTGCAAGAACTTTGCTGAGATTGCTCTCAGTCTAACTAACCAACTGAAGAAAGGCATAAAGTTCACCTGGGATGATGCATGCCAGAGAGCCTTCAATCACCTGAAGTCTCTGCTGTGTCACTTCCCCGTGCTCAAATCTCCTGACTTCAACAAACCGTTCTCCATCGCGGTCGATGCTAGCGACCAAGCTTGTGGATCTGTGCTCCTACAGAGAAGTGACTCTGATGACATTGAGCATCCCGTGGCATACTTCTCCAGGAAGTTCAATCGCCACCAAAGGAACTATTCCACAATAGAGAAGGAACTGTTGGCTCTGGTCCTTTCTTTACAACACTTTGAGGTTTATGTTTGTACAGGACAAAAGCCAATGATTGTGTACACTGACCACAATCCGTTAATGTTTTTGAGTAAGATGAAAAACAAGAATCGGAGATTGTTGAATTGGAGTTTGATTTTACAGGAGTTTGACTTGGAAATTAAGCATGTGAAGGGTACAGACAATGTAATTGCTGATTGCTTATCCCGTGTTTGAATGTATATATCATGTGTTTGAATATTGTATGATATGTATATATAGACAAGTGTTCACTTAACCATTTTGTATTGAAAAGAAAAATTTTGCCTTTATGAGTCAAAATTTTCCCCTTTTGGAATGGAGGTGTAATGTGAATATAGGCCACTAGATGGCAGTATTTACCTTTTTTTGTTAAGCTCAGACTGGAGTCATGTTTAGACATGTCCTGAACATGTCTGGGGCAAGTCTCAGAAAATTAAAAAAAAGAGGTCTAAATGTGGCTGGGGTCTGCAAAAGAGTATATAAGGAAAAGAATTGAGACAGTAAAGTAGTAGGAGAAATTGCAAGAAGATGACCAGACCTGCCATTCTGTTCAAGACCTGTGACGTTTCTTTTGTGGATTTCTTTGCCTGTGTTTGAGCATTTTCTTCATCCAGGACATCACCAAGCCACCCCACTAAAAAGGGACTGTAATTATTTCTGTTTTTTCTTATTTATCAATCTTGGTCTTTAGTTGTAGGTTGTTATTAGTCTTTGCCTTTGTTAAAAATTAAATGTGTTTTAGTTGTTAAAACTGTGTTTGTCATCCCTTGCTGTTGCTGTTGTGTTATAAATGTAATAACAAATTGGGGCCATAACAATATACCCTTATGGAAATGCTGAAGTGTCCTTATATATGTAATTAAAAAAATCATTTAATCTGATGGACTCAAGAGGCTATGTTATAATGACGTTAGCGCACAGTCCAAAGCGAATGGCACAGTGTAATTTAGGGCATGTCAAAATCTACTTTTGCTAGTTTAACAGCAAATAATTAGAATTTAAAGTAAACCGCATGGTTCGGAGGGGCTGTCCTGGGGTAGAGGCCGGGTGGAGAATTCCGCTTATTGAAGCAGGACTGCTTGACAACAGGGCCAAAGGATTCAGTAAGAATGTTCTCCCAATCCCGGAGGGCAATGAAGGCTTGGTAGGTGTTTGTAAAAAACTGGCTAATTAGAGCAGACTAGAACAGATGGTTGACCGAAACCGATCCCCATCTTGGAGATCAATATTACAGCTTAGGAGCTTGCTCCTAATAATCAGACTCTGAAGAGTAATTAAATACTTCTGTATCATTAAAGTACCGATAAGCACACAAAATAAGGGCTTTATTCAAAACTAGACAATTAAAAGACTGGTGGGCAAAGTGAGACAAAACATTAAAATCCACCAACACCACTTGACAGAAATAAAGAATCTTACACAAGTGGTCGTGTCTTATGAAAGTTATGAGTTGAGCAAAGTTTGGGTAAAGTTCACTCAACAAGTTTCATAACCGTCATATGAGACAACCAAGATTATGAGATTCTGTTTATCACATAACTGAATCGCATAAGTTAATAGATCTTAAACGTAATTTCTGTCAGCACCTTAATATTAATAATTCCAATTATACATTAGCCTTTAGCTGACTCCATCGCTCTACTGCTCAGTCAGTCAGTGAGTCACAGACATTTGCATTTGAACTGAAAGGTTTCTAAATTCACAGTTAACCAAGTAGCTTGCAAACATTAGCTCACTAGCTAACAAATAAATGTTACATAATGGTTATGGAAAGGTACAGCATGCATGCAAGCTAGCTAGTTAAAGCTGGAGTTTTAAAATTAAAAATTTAAAATTAAATTTTCAGTTTTCGTCATATTTGTTAAAACTGTTACGATGACCAGACAGTGGGATGTGAGTCAGATGATCTTTGATAAAATCAGAGCCATCTGGCTCCATCTAGTGCTTCTAATTCCTTCTGCAAGATTTCACCGCAACCGGGATTAAACAACCATTCAAAGCCCGGAGGAGTGACTGACGATGTCAATCATTTCTCTTTCACACGCAATGGGCCGCCCCCTCCCTTGTGCTTTTAAACTGTCTACGTCCGGCCTCTAGAGTTTTACCCAAGCAATGAATCAGGGGGCGTGGCTTTGGTCAGAGACTTGAGGGGCTACATTCAAATCTTGCTCACTATTCCATGATTGCATACTCTAGCTTTAAGTAACATTGATTTAGTTATGAGAGTGGGAGATAACGAGCTCGCAATTCAAGAGCATAATTTAACTTCATGTAAAAATGGAAAATAGGGTCTGAGGACGATTAGCCGACTACCGACATCCCTATTCAGATCCAGAGCCACTCATCCAACCAAAGAACCAGTACCATCAGTGACAAAAAATTAAATACTTATAAAGTCTAATTGTCATTTTCTTATATTGGCTCTATATTTCACCACGGTAATATTGATATTTGTTGTCCTGAAATCAGATTTTGTTTTTGTTGACCCTTCGAAGTCCCGTATCATGTAACCAGGTGCACAGCCAATCATCCATTTCAAGCCATTTCAAAATCTGTCACTTCAGAAAATCCTAAACAGGAGAGACCACCCAGAATAATGAATGAAAAAAGTCTGTCATGCTTTGGGGCTGTCACTTCCCCGTGTGATGTCACAAAAGAGCAAATTTTGAAATGGCTTACTGGCTAATAGGCTGTGTAGCTGCTCGCATGATTGGGGACATTTTAGTTGTGTTTGGGAGGTTGCAGTCATGTGTGCGTGCATGTGCATGTAAATGTACACCCTGTATTGAGGGTGTCCCTGGGAAGCCGAAGGCGGGGATGGACATTTCTCCACCGGCTGTAAAACCCAGGTGGTCACTGGAGCTCATTATTGCAGCTAATTGTTTTGTATTTATTATTTGTATTGATTTAGGTTTTCTAAGCTTCAGAGGGTAATAATCTGATTCAGTTTTTATTCCCATTCATCTCCAAACATTTATATACCCAGAACACATTCGCAGATGCCAGAGAGCTTCCAGTACACATGTAAAAGTGAGAAAAAGCCCCATAGTTAAAAATGGCAGCCCCAGATGAGTTGGCCTTTAGTCCCACTGAGCTGCTCTCTAGGACTCATTTTGTTTCTGAGAAGTCCCAGCATACCCTCCGCTGCAAATCTTCATATGTATAACAGGGAACACTTTTAATCCGATATCTTTAGGGGCAAGCAAAGTGGCTCATTTTTGACAAGGTTAAGGGCCATTAGTTTGGACATTAACAATTTGTAATGATCCCATGTAGTTGTACTTGGGGCACAATTTTGTGCTACCCTACAGTTCATTATGAGACCTTCTGCCTCTGAAAGAGTTAATTGTGTATTCTTCAGATTTCATCATGTACTTGCAGTCATGACTGGTTTTTCAGCTGTGGAAATGCATCCATATTAAGACGTATCTGAACAGATTTTTGAATTTTTTCTTTGTTCTTGAAATATTTAATCTTAAACGTCATTTTTTGGGGTCCTATTAAACCAAGCCATTTTTGTGCTGATTCAGTAGATTCAGCACATGGGGGCAGCAAAACGCTTTCGCTGCATTGAGCTCACCAAATCAAGAGAATAAGAAGAGGAGAAGGGTGGTAGGTCTGATTTTCCCTGAAGGCGCCTGAATGCAGCGTAGCTCCCACAAATGCTGTCCAAAATAAGACTTTTTTGTCATTATAAACCTGCTGAAACTTTTCCTCCCTACACATCCCTGTTGGTGCCCTGCTTTCCGTGGTAAACAGTTCTCTCTCTACTGGCTGTGTTCCAGACTATTTTAAGATTGCTTGCTTTCAACCCCTTCTAAAAAAACCAAATCTTGATCCAGCCATTCTTAGTAATTTTAGACCAATATCAAAACTGCCTTTTATTTCGAAAGTCTAGGAAAAAGTGGTCGCAAAGCAACTTTTAGAAGTGGTGGAAACCAACAATATTTACGAGAAATTTCAATCAGGCTTTAGACGTCAGCACAGTACAGAAACGGCTCTTCTCAGACTCACTAATGATCTTTTGATGAATGGTGACTCTGGCAACAGCTCATTACTCGTGCTTTTGGATATCAGAGCTGCCTTCGATACAGTTGATCATGTCATCATGATTGATAGGCTGAAAAATTGGGTTGGGCTCTCTGGGACGGTTCTGAAATGGTTCTATTCCTATCTGTCGAACAGAAAATGTTTGGTTTCCATCGGTGAACATGTATTCTTACTTCTGGTTTACCTCAAGGCTCCATACTTGGGCCTATATTGTTTTGTATTAATGTTACCTCAGGGTTTTATTATTTGTCAGCATAAAATAGGTTATCACTGTTATGCTGATGACATGCAGTTGTATATTTCAGTAAAATCCTCTGATTTCAGCAATGTGTTGGTCTGTGTCGGTTGTTCAAAATTGGTTGTCTAATAGTTTTTTGCAGTTAAATCAAATAAAACCAAAGTCATTATACTTGGTCCAAAGTTGGTGTCAGATAAAATCCAATCACTTGGTCCTCTTGCTTCAAACATTAGGCCCTCTCTCCGAAATCTCGGTGTGATATTTGATACTGAACTCAAATTTGAACGCCACGTAAAGAAGCTTGTACAGTCATGCTATTTGCAACTCCGTAATATAGCTAAAATTAGGCCTGTTCTGTCATTTGAAGAAACGGAAAAAATTATTCATGCTTTTATCTCCTCAAGATTAGACTATTGCAACTCATTATTTACTTGTCTGAATAAGAAATTTTTGAACAAACTGCAAGTGGTTCAAAATTCAGCTGCAAGATTGCTCACTAGAACAAATAAAAGAGCCCACATTACTCCAATTTTGGCATCTTTGCCCTGGCTGCCTGTCCAATTCCGAATTGATTTTAAAATTCTGTTGATTACCTTCAAAGCACTCTATGGCATGGCACCAGAGTATATAAGTGAGCTTTTAAATCCTTACAGACCTAAAAGATTGCTAAGATCCTCCAAGCAAGCATAATTGGCTGTTCCAGAGTCCAAGTTAAAAACAAAGGATGATCAAGCCTTTTCGGTTAAGGCTCCAATACTCTGGAACAGCCTCCCAAACATAAGAAATGCTGAGTCTCTATTGTCTTTTGAATCTCTTTTAAAGACATTTTTTAGGCTTGCTTTTGCTGATTTTACGGTTTAAATTCTTTTTATGGGTGTGTTTTCATGTATGTCACCTTTTATTATCTTGATTTTTCCTATTTTGATGTTTAATTCCCTGTTTCCCCATTTTGTTTTATTGCTTTTATGTACATGCATTTTACCTGCTTGTGAAGCACTTTGTGCTGTATTGCTTGAAAGGTGCTGTATAAATAAAATTTATATTATATTATTATATTCAAAAGTTAGGCCAACTTAAAATGCTGTCAAATTCTAAAGTCAATGGCGGCTTACGTAAGGGTAACAACGTTAGCAATAGACGTTTGCTATTATAGTACCGTTAGGGTTGGTCAGTCACTCTGCTACCATGATGGCTAGAAGAGTTAGCCGGACAATCACATGCCTATCATGACACTAGCTGGTTTGCTGTCAGTGTAACAGACAACCGCCAGCTCATGGGTATAGTAGCCCTAACCAGTTTTCAAGCATGATTAGTTTATTCAAATAAGATGCTTCGTTACTGTGTCTTGAAGGGCTAGCGGATTACATCTAGTGTTTTTAGCGAGCTAGCAACTCAATTAACCTTGATTCTCAAAAAAACGCGAATAGTTCAGCAGCAATGCTAGTGCATAATGGGAGAAATCAGAAATGCGAGTCAAGCCATATACTAGCTAACAGTTACGGTTTGGCGTACTTAGTCTTGTTTTGCCAAAGTCAATGAAGGAGACACGTTGATAGGAACCAATGGAGTATGGAGTTCTGTTTGGGACGATAGTGCAGCCATTACCAATAAATTGAATGTAAGGTAATGGTTGTTACAACGCCCTTGCTAGATCAATTTTTTAAGACTGTAACTGGCATCCTTGCTAAGCCAGCAGATACTTTTCCATACTCATTGAGTAGTGAAATAGTAAACTATTGAAGCTAGTAAAGCGTTAGCTAGCTATTCATTACGTAGCCTGCTGTGATGGCAATTTCAACGCTCAAGTTCGTCCCATGTTGATCATATTCTGTACACTATGTGTTCCCTAGCTAACTTGCTAATAATAGCACAGAAATGTATAGGGAGAAATGAATAATATCACAACATATGTTAACCATATCTCGCAGCTTGCTATTATCAGCCAGTTAGCTAGTGAACACACAGTGCACAGAAATAAACAGAGAGCCATGAAAAGTATTATTTTACTACTTGGCCAGGTCAGCGTTGTACAGTTCAGGACTAGGGGAGACACTGACAATAAGCTTTGAGCAACAACAGCTGCAGCAGTCTGCCAATGTGCCCAGCCATGTTTGTTACCCCATAAAGCTAATTTCTCAGCTTGCAGTGCATTGACCTAGATACACACAGAGCCATAGAGGAAGAGATGTGTCAACTTCATTGACTTCAATTGTCCATTTTTATACAGCTTTGTTCAAAGGAGTAGACTCGGTTATGATGCACTTTGTAAAGTTAAGACATTTAAATAATGATATTGTGTAATGTCAGCATACCTGAATCTTATTAACATGTACAGTAAAACATTTTAATGGAATATACACGCTAAATTGCAAAATGTATTGAGCGTTTACAGACATCAAATTAGGCTAGGATACTAGCTAGCTAGATAATGATAGCAACACATAGTAACTAATGTTAACCACAAGCAGCATAAAAGCTAATTGCACATTCTGCTCTCTCAATGCCATTTCATCCACCCTCGTGGAATTAGAGAAAAATGGTCATGAACGTGATTTTTCTGCGAGGGGGTGGGGTGTAATCAGCTATTCATGCTGAAGCAAGCACACAAATTTTCCTCAGAAAATGTAGCCTTTTCTAGTTATATTTATTGTTATCTGAGCTATTTTTATAATCACTACTGTTTTTCCTTTAAATATGTGTTCTCCTTACCTCACAGAGAGACACATGGAGATGGCTGAGGTCCAGCTGAAGCAGGTTTCCGAGGAGAGGCAGGGGTCTGGGTCCCGGTGGCTCTTTTCTGGTCCTTGGGGTGGAGGAAAGCAGGTAGAACAAAAGTAGGACCAGCACTGCACCCAGAAGAGTGACGGGTGGGGGCATCTGAAGTAAAAGCCCCTCTAACATGGTTCCCTCGGAAATGACTAAATCTGAGAAAGAGGGAAGGAGAGAGAGAGAGGGAGGAAGGGACTGAGAAGGTGACTAGAGAGAAGCTAAGCAGTAAAGAGATTTAAGCCAAGATACATAATAGGTGCTGTAGTATTTCCCTTATTTGTCTAAGACGTTAGGAGGGTGGGAGAGAGTGAGTTTTAATAGCACCAGTAATTGTAGAACTCAGGTTTTGCGAGTTGAGAAACACAAGGAAGGAAAGAAATAAAGAAGCACAGCAAATCAAAAATGTGGCCGTCGGTCTCGACAACAAGAATCTGTGTTCTACTGCAGGGACATTCAGAGTCATGGAGGGATAATGTTTCTCACAATTATGGGTGGGACCAAGGCTATCAAATCACATACTGTATGTATAGTCATTAAGCTCCCCTGAAATTGAACACACCTGGATTCCACAGATCTAACATTTACTCAGGTGGTTATGTATGCGTGTGCGTGACGGCCCTCTGCGCATAACTCGCATTCTACTAGTCCTGTCTTGAAGTTGTAATTCTTTTATTCCCTACAGGTTACATGAGGCAATCAGCAATATCGGTCATGCAGGCGCGCAGGTGTATCTGAGGCCTTTTAAACCTGCCACTGTGTTTGTCTCGCTGGCTCTATCCTGTTAGACTTGGGGGGTTGGGGAGCTCGAGGAAGGCTTTATTTGTCCACATTGCTCAACCTTTTAACGCTTTTGCCTGGCATTGGTGGCTTGCATCAAATTTTTCGTTACCTTAAAAAATAAACTAAATTTGATGGAATCTTTACTCCGCTTCTCCCTCTTGTTGTTTTGTTGCTATCACTTCTGAGCGTGACAGTGTATATACTGTCCCCTCATGCATATTAAAAGTTTTTTTCCTGACTGCTGTGAGCAAAGCTGGGCATGTACATTACCAGTCAAAAGTTTTAGAACAGGTCCTGTGTAATGAATGGCTTGAAATGGTACAAAAGTAAGTGGTGAACTGCCAAAAGTTTTAAACAGAAGGTAAGGTTACCCAGGTTTTTGGTACGTTGAACCAAAACGGCTACCTTGGCATACGGCAGCACCATGCAGTACTCTCTAGTATGCACCTAGTTGGTCAGGGGTTCATCTTACAGCAAGATAATGATAGAGATATAAGTCCAAGCTCTGTGACAACTACCTTAAGAAAAAACAAGATGGTAAGCTGGAAAACACTGATTGGCCAACACAGTCTCCAGACTTAAACCCCATCGAGATGGTTTGGGATGAACTGAACAGAAGAGTGAAAGCTAAGCAACCTACAAGTGCCTCACATTTATGGGAACTTCTGCAACAGAGTTGGGAAGAACTTTCTGGAGAATATTTGATTTCCATCATAGAAAGAATGCCACGAGTGTGTTCAGCCGTTATATCTGCCAAAGGTGGCTACTGTGAGTTAAAAGTTTAGAATATATTTTGGTTGATAAATTAATTCCATGATTTCTTATTTAACTTCAATTGTTTATTTGACCTATGATACTTAGCTTTTATTTTGGAGTACAAATAAGGGATAATGTAAAGTGAGCCAGTTATTGTTGAAATATAACTCCCGACAGGGAAATAGAACCCCAACGCGCAGCGGAGACATAGGGCCAGTAAGCAAATAAAAAGCTTTCACTGTGCTAGTGAAAACCTCAGAAAACACAAAACCCAGAGAGGTCAGCAGCACTTGTGGACAGTGTTGAGGTATAGTCTTGGCTTTGCATTGTAAAGCTTTAATTTACATTTGCGGATGCAGCAGCAAGCCATGTTGACTGAACACAGTTGAAGAAAGTATTTCCAAGCCCATGTCTTTGTATTCATAACATTCACTTGACGATTCTAAAGACGCTGGTGCCGGAAGGATTGAAGATCACACACATACAGAAGTGGTTTTCACTTGACCCTGTGCGCACCAAGATTTGATGGAATTGCTTTCATGTTTTAATTATATATAACACACAGCACAGGGAGAAATGCCCAAAATCCTACTAATAATATCCATCAATTTGAGAGCTACGTTTCCCAGATACATAAGCGTAGGCATCTGTTAGTAAAGTGGTGAGCTCTGAACAAGATCTTTGCTCTTGATGGTTTAGGCCTTTTTTTGAGGATCCCTTTATATCATAATTGTTGCAACTCTCATGTGAGTTGTCATTGTTCTATCCCCCATTCAGCTACCTGCATGTATTTTACGGTGGGCTCCAAAATAACTAGCACCCCTGACGCAATACTTTAAAAAAAATTTGAAATATATATTTATGGTGTTATGATTTGAAAATCATACCAAAGAAAACCAGCAATGACAATTTAAACAAATTTATTCCTCACTGATAAAAAAAAAAACTTCTATAAATAATCCACTGTTAAATCCTATAATAATACTCTAATGCCACCATGTAACTCTGTTGCCAAAACAAAAACTCTGCTTGTACTGACCAAAATCTTTCAGGCGTAGCTGAAATTCAAGTCTTTGCAGCTCTGTTGCAGGCACTTCCACGGCTTTAATTAATTCTGCTGCTTCTTCCCCAAAGATATCTTCATCGATGAAATGTTGCACCAAAATGTTGAATATTTTGTGTTTCTTCATTGATGATTTCACATCAGATAATCCAAGGGTTGAGGCTACTTGCAGCAAGTCCTTCTTCTTTGCCAGCACAATTGATTCCTGGGTTGGAATTTTCAAAAAATTTTCTATATCAAAAGTCACGATTGCTGGTTTTTCAAATAGTCACAAGATTTAAAAATGATAAATCAGCTTTAATCTTTGGTGAATCCAATCGTTGATCTAATGAATGGTTTACCTCGGTGGAGCCTCCAATTTGTTGTGACTTAAAAATCACAACAAAGAAAACCAGCAATGACAACTTAAACAAATTTATTCTTCACTGATAAAAAAAAAAAAGAAAAAACTTAACAAATAATCCACTGTTTAATCCTATAATAACACTCTAATGCCACTATGTAACTCTGTTGCCAAAAAAAAAAACTCTGCTTGTGCTGACCAAAATCACAGCATTTATACAAAAAGACTAGCAACATTCTGGAAAGATCTACAGGATTCCTGGGTAATCCCACCCCTCCAGACTGGAAGATGCCAGAAGCTTCTAGAAAGCACTAGTCCAGGGCTGCCCAAACCTGTTCCTGGAGAGCTACCATCCTGTAGGTTTCTACTCCAACCCTAATTCAACTCACCTGATTCAGCTCATTAGCAGCTCGTCAAGATCTCTAACTGGGAGAGCAAGTGTGGTTTGCTTTGGTAGGAGTGATAACTTTCAGGATGGTAGCTCTCCAGGAACAGGGTTGGGCAGCCCTGCACTAGTCTATTACAAAGAAGTGACATTACGTCAGATCATGTTTTGCTACAGACACACCACTTGAGGGTGCTGATGAACAAAATAAATTGCTGACCAGCAATGCAGCAAAAACAGCATGTAACAAATCTCCATTTACAAATGATATACAGTGCCTTACATAAAATACTATTATGGCCCCAATTTGTTTTGACATTTCGGACAGCAAGGGATGACAGACAAAATTTTTAAATTTGAACAGATTTAATAAAACAAAGTCTGACCAAGATTGAAATAATAAAAAAATGAGATAGTTACAGTCCCTTGGTAATTGAGATGGGGTTGCTAGGTTGTGATGTCCTGGGACAGGAAAATGCTCCAACACAGGCAAAAATGCACAAGAAGATCTTCACAGGTCTTGAAAAGAGTGACAGGTCTGGTCAAATGTATCCTTCCACAATTTCTTCTACTACTTTACTCTCTCAATTTTTCTCCTTATATACTCCTTTCCAGCCCCCTCCCACCTTCCAGACTTTTTTCAATTCTCTGGGACTTTCCCCTCTGAGGCATGCCCAGGACATGCCCAAAACCTAGCTCCAGACTAGACTTAAAAAGCCATTGAGTGGCTTTTTTTCCGCATTACATAATTCACATTCATACATAAAAATGGAGAAACTCGAAAAAACAACATGTGAGAAATTCTGTACAATATTAATGTTCCAATGGTACCAACCAAAATCATTTGTTGATTTAATTAGAAATCAGTTTCCTCCAAAGCAAGGTTTCACATTCGATAGCATTTACCAAAAACACCTACCAAAATTAAACCAGGTATTAAATTCCATTTGTATATGTTTAACTTAGTGTTAAGGAACTATACTGAGTCAAAAAAGAAACTTCACCCTCATAAATTTGTAAATATTTTGTTGAAACTTTTAATAAAAAAGTTTTTATTATCACTAGGGGTAAATGCGTTGTCAAAGACATCATGACACACATCACCTCCGACGTGTGCAGGTACGTAGCACGTGTGAGCGTACTTTAAGCTGAAACCATGTTTTCAAGTGATCTTAGTCACGTGACCATATGAGAGATGTGCAACTGAGCTCAGGTTACCATGTTAGAGTGACATCTCGGAAAAACAAGTTTTTACAGTTAATTATTCGTTGATTTTCTAAGCCATGGATGTCAAACATTCAGCGTGAACATGCCATTCGCATGCTGAATACGGAAACATCCGTCACTGACGTTACAAGGGTTATGGGATGCAGTCGACGGACTATCCATGATCTTCGGACACGTCTCCAACAAACTGGCACCACAGCTGACCGACCTCGTTCTGGTAGCCCACGTGTGACATCAAAAGCAGGAGACCGACAAATTGTCTTACGTCATTTCTAAAATCAATTTGTCACTGCAACGTCCACTAGGAATGAATTGTTTAGAGGTCGTGTGACTGCCCAAACCTCACGTAATCACCTACGCACTGCTCTTATTCAAGTTGTCCCATATGGAAAAGATATAGATAAATTTTGTTAAGTTTTTATCTCTTTTATCTGAAACTTGTAAGTTACACATAAGACGGTCAAACCAGATATAAAATCCTTAGTAAAATTATACAATATGAAACTTGTATGATTTGGGAACTTATAAGAACAATATTTGGTAGTAATTCCACATACAATATCCTTAGTAGATGTGTGTAATGTCAAACTTATATGAGTTGGACAACCATCAGTGAAACTAAAATCTTACAAGTATTATAGAAAACACGAACAAGACTCATGTGAGGTCCCACATATACAAGACATACAAATAAAAAAAACATCATTTTACAATAAAATTACATGGAAAAGCACAAGATGAATTAAAAAAAACTGGGTTTTGACATATAATAATCACAAGAGCTTAAAAACCTAACCCCTTAACTTTGGATAAATAACACAGTTGTGCTGCTGCAACTCAATCAACATTATCCACCTGGTAGTAAATTCTTTTAATGTTATGATGTCACACTGATTGGCTTTACTCATTATTGGGAAATTGTTATAAGTGAACGGGTCTTGGCCCCGCTCAGTTTTGCCCATGTTCATACAGTAGTAGAATAGTAGAATTTCCACAGTAGAGGTACCAGTAAAAACTCAGTTTTGTTAACTGTAAAGAAATAGGGTTGAAAAATGAGAAATTTACATACTAACTGAGTATTAGCATTATTTCACTGTAACAATTGTTCGCTGCTAATAAAGTCTGTTAAATTAAAAGGTTTGTCTAACAGCCATATTTTCAGTATTACAGATATTGAAAAACTGCATTTACAGATTGCATTTATGTAACTGGAATGAAAATGTAATGGTGGAAATTAATTGTCCTGGATGCTGACCAGGCAGTCTGTGCCATGCTAGTTTTAACTCAGTTGGATCCAGCTGCAGTCAGTATAGGGTCAAATGAAGTCATGTCACTTCAGTATGTGATTCATATGTTTTTTACTATACACACTTGTATGAAATTGTATAAATTCATACATAAAAAGTATTTATTTTATGTATTGCTATTGTAAATTTCATAAGCTAAAATATAAGAATTCTTATAGAAAAACATAGTTTATGATGACATCATATCCCATAACATACAAAAAGCTTGTTTGTAATGGTACATATTCATATATGTTTTTTATACTGATTTTGTTAAGGATACGAGAGGGAGACACACTGGGAAACTCGGAAAACTTGGAAACTCGGAAAACCTCGGAACACTAAACTCGGAACAGGAGGGAGACACAAAAGGGGAGTGAGACGCCAGGAGCGGGGATCCAAAATGATAATTTTTTAAATAAACACAGAATAAGGATAGAGGGAAAAATGGGGCACTCAGGCCAACAGAAACACCGTGCTACTACACTGAAAGGGGGAGAACTCAGCAATCAAACTACTAGCGGGGGCAGACTCGGGAACTCACAGGGGGCAGACTCGGGACAGGGGGACACTAGGGACTCTCGAATGGGAAGTACTAAAAGCTGGGGCACTAGGAAGCTAGGGGGCACTAGAAGGCTAGACACAGGGAAGGCACAAGACGAGACAGTGGGCACAGCTGGCAGATGGCTAAATCGGGTAGCACAGCTGGCCAGGAAAAGGGTAAGGGAGAATATCAGGAGGGGGACAGACAGGACGCTGGGGCTCAGGGCAGGCAGGGATGCTGGGGCTCAGGGCAGGCAGGGACGCTGGGGCTCAGGGCAGGCAGGGACGCTGGACGCAGGGCAAGGGGCACGCTGGACGCAGGAGATGAAGGGGACAGGCACACTGGCTCTGGAGACGAAGGGGACAGGCACACTGGCTCTGGAGACGAAGGGGACAGGCACACTGCCTAGGGCAGGCAGGAACGCTGGGGCTCAGGACAGGCAGGAACGCTGGTCACAGGGCAAGGGGCACGCTGGTTGCAGGGCAAGGGGCACGCTGGTCGCAGGGCAAGGGGCACGCTGGACGCAGGGCAAGGAGCACTCTGGACGCAGGAGACGAAGGGAACAGGCACACTGGCTCTGGAGACGAAGGGGACAGGCACACTGGGCTCGGAAGGGTAGCACACAGGACTCAGGCAGCAAGCACCAGGGGCAGGAGGCAGCAGGAATGGGAAGGCTGGGCTGGAGATGCAACTGGAGGAACACAGAGCAGACCAGAGGGAAGTGCACAGGGCAGGGAGTGGAGTGAAGCGTTACGAGAGCGAAGTCAGATCTGAAGGACTTGCTGGAGAGTGGGACTGATATAGGGCAGGTGCACACACAGACACAGGTGTTGAAATTTAATATAATTAACAAAGGGTGGAACATGAGGGAAACCAATTACATGGAAACAGATAAACATTAACACACAGACAAGGATCACAAGACAATCCCAAAGACGGGATAAATGAACTGCATAAAAAGACACCTAAGTGTACAGAATAAGAGCCAGAATAGATGATAAGAATGCAGAGGTTCTGCAGAAAATTTAGCAAAGCCAGTGAACAGTAAAGCAGGATACTGAGAAGAATGTTGAGAGAATCAACAAAACGTCCAAGAATCGCTGTGAAGGAATTGCAGGCCTTGGTGGCATCTTGGGATCACCAGCTTTCAAAAAGCACCATCAGGCACCATCTCCACAAGCACATGCTCTTTGTAAGGGTTGCCAAAACAAACCATTGTCTGACCAGAAGACACAGAAGCAAGTGGTTGGAGTTTGTCAAACATCATTTAAATTATGACTGGAACAAGGTGCTTTGGGCAGATGAGACCGAAATCCCACCTTTTCGGTCAGATACAGCATCCACATGTTTGGTGTCGAAACAAAGATGCATACAAAGAGAAGCACCTCATGCTCACGGTGATCATTTTTGGTTAGTCAGTCATTGTTTGGGGCTGTTCTAATTCAAGAGGTCCAGGGGCACTGGTTAACATTAATAGTTTAATGAATTCCACTAAGTATCGGGATATTTTGGCTGACAATCTGGTTGCCTCCGCCAGAAGGCTGGGACTTGGCCATAGGTGGACTTTCCAACAAGGTAATGAGCCAATGCATACCTCAAGACAGGGTGCGAATTAAGGGGGAGCTATGGGGAGCTCGGCTCCCCTTAATAAGACATGAGCTCCCGTGAAAACAAAATTTGTGAAGTTTTGGGGAGTCTCCAGAATATTGAAAATGTTATTTTTGTACCGCATTTTTCTTTTTCTGTGTTTTTTATCATAAACGCTGCATTAAAACGGCAATTACAGATGCATGATTTATGCCGGTGATTAAGGACTCATAAACTTTGTTCTTGCCATGACCACCTAAGTGTGGCGATATGTCATGAAAGTTACTCACGCAACTGCTGTTGCTAACCAACTCTCCTCTTTTCTTGCAGAAAACAACCTCCTGGACCCCCACCAGTCGGGATTCAGAGCTGCCCACTCCACGGGGGCCGCACTTGTCTCTGTCAGTGAGGCGCTTCACACTGCACGCGCCGCCTCCCTCTCGTCCATCCTGATCCTCCTCGACCTCTCTGCCGCATTCGACACTGTCGACCACTCCATCCTCCTCTCTTCCCTGTCTGCACTGGGGATCCGTGGTACAGCCCTCGTCTGGTTGAAATCGTACCTCTCCGGTCGCTCCTACCAGGTTGCCTGGGCTGGTGAAGTATCAACACCCCGCTCACTTATCACAGGCGTCCCCCAAGGCTCAGTTCTTGGCCCACTCCTCTTTTCTCTTTATCTCCAGTCTCTCGGTCCTGTCATTTCTGCTCATGGTTTATCATATCTCTTTTATGCTGATGACACTCAACTTTTTCTCTCTTTTCCCCCTGATGCCCAGGTCTCCGCCCGCATCTCCGCCTGCCTACAAGACATCCGGAGCTGGATGGACAGCCATCACCTGAAGCTCAACCCAACGAAGACGGAGATGATCTACATCCCTGCTCCATCCTCCCCTCTCCTAGACCTGACCATCACCCTGGGGGATACCACCATCTCCCCCTCGCGGACTGTGAAGAACCTTGGGGTCCTGTTTGAAGACAGGCTCTCCTCTGCTGTGAACATCGCTGCAGTGACCCGGACCTGCAGGTTCTTCCTCTTCAACATCCGTAGAATCCGGCCCTTCCTCACCAGCTACTCAACGCAGCTCCTAGTCCAAGCGCTGATCTTCTCCCGCCTGGACTACTGCAACGCCCTCCTCGCCGGCCTCCCAGCATCTGCCATCAGACCCCTGCAGCTCCTCCAGAACGCTGCAGCTCGTCTGGTCCACAACCTCCCAAGACACTCCCACGTCACGCCCCTGCTCACAAAGCTCCACTGGCTCCCTGTTGCTGCTCGCATCAAATTCAAGACTTTGGTGCTAGCCTATCAGGGAGTCAACAAGACTGCTCCAGCCTACATCCAGAGACTGTTCAGACCCTACACCCCTGCCAGAGCACTCCGCTCTGCTACTTCTGGTCTCCTGGCTCCTCCCCCTCTCCGCTCCTCCCCTTCCCGCTCAAGGCTGCTGTCTGTCCTGGCACCTCGTTGGTGGAATGATCTACCTATCGAGGTCAGAACGGCAGAATCCTTGAGCATCTTCAAGCACCGCCTGAAAACCCACCTCTTCAGGCTCCACCTCTCCCCTACTCCACTGCCTTGATTCCTGTCCCTACATCCTTTTGATTTGTTGCACTTTATTCTGTTTACCTTAACTTCCTGACTGTATCACTTGATTTGGTTTCCCTTCATTTTGTTGCACTCTATTGTCAGTTTACTTGATTTTCCTGCCCCTTTGTTGCACTTGACCTGTTGCCCTTATATTGCACTTATTTTATTGCTTTTTGTTGCACTTGCCTCTGCACTTAACCTTGTTGCCATTTTGTTCACTTGCCCTTGACCTTGCCTTTTAGTTATTAGCCTGTAACAATGGAACGTGTTCTGTCACTTACTGTTAGCACTTCTACTTGTCTCCTAGGAGGTCTGCACTTTTGTACTGTTCTTATGCACTTTTGTACGTCGCTCTGGATAAGAGCGTCAGCTAAGTACCTGTAATGTAATGTATATGTAATGTAACTGGAGAAACAACAACAAACTTTTTTAGCTTCTCTCAGTTTCCGCACCAAGTCGCATAATTTCCTTGGTAAGTAGTCTGTAAAAATCAGAGATATCTGCGAGAGCAGCCTCTCGGCGCTCCTTTTTCTTGATCTTAATTTACCTCCCTTTGAAAAATTCAACCCAATGCCCTTCATCGCATCTTGGATTAAATCAGGTCATCACCATTCCACTTCATGGGCTTCAGGAGAATTGCAAAGGCAGCTCTTCCCTGGCCTCTGAGGTCGCTTCTGTGTTTAGGTAGGAGCTATGGCCAATTATTCACGTTTAGCATTGAGTTGTGATGGGTATTCAGATGGCGTTATTGGCAAGACATAACACTGTACATATTGCCAAAGCAAGCTTCAAACATCTTTTTTTACACACTCGGCAGGTAGCTGATTGTGGTTATCTCTGCAGACACTTATACGCCGGCTCATAAAATTAATATTCTGATTAATAGGTTGCAGTGGGTGAAATAATACACCATCAATGAGTTAAATATTAATTATATTTTCTAAAATGTGAAAATATTTTAAGTGTAAATACCAGCGTTCCCCCGGAAGATAAATATTCATGTCTCCTCCCGCGTGTGACATTACGCATGAGACAGCTGTGTAACCTTATTGACTATTTAAATCTCCAAACAAATGCATCAATTCTAATGTTACATTTCACATTTATTTTCAGTTTCTAATCAATACGTTCTGCAGCATGTTCAGATTTTTGGCTCGTCAATCAGATCATAGCCGTTCTTGATTTGGAGATCCAGTAGACAAGGTTTTTCAGAAAGTTGTGAACTGTTTTGAAATGTTTGTTGCCCAATTTGATGCATTCATATTCTGAATGGCAGTATTCTGTATTTTGTTGAGCCGATGGGTTATTGTTGGTTATTTTTACACCACAGTCAAACTTAATTTGTTGCGCATTGATGTGTGTGGTGTGCATTGATTTGAGTTGACTACTACTGCGGCTCAGGTGTCCGCATCTGTCTGTGCTCGCAGCTGTTTCGAAGAATAACTGAGTCCCACTTCAAACGTCTACATATATCTCTTTATTGAATCATGTCCACAATCATTCACAATTTCTAAGCTGGAACATATGTGGAACTGGAAGTCAGGAAAAGCTGTCATCAGTTATCAGCCATCTTCGCAGATTGCAGGGAGATATATGTTTATTGCACGAAACTCACTTAACTGATATAAGAAACAATGTTTTAAAATCCAAACATTTCTCTCATATCTTCACTGCAAATTATAACTCTAGACAAAGAGGAGTGGCTATTATGAGTAACAACAAAGTAACTTGTAATCACAATACTTCAGTTTTAGATCCAAAAGGACAATACATTATTATAAACATATCTATCGACAACATCCCTCTCACAATAGATAATCTTTAAGGCCCAAACAATGGGGACCCCTCCTTTTTTCATAGACTTTTCTCTACCCTTAACAACCTACCTAGCTCACACTTAATTATAGGAGGAGACTTCAACACAACACTTTACCCAACACTGGATAATTCAAACATAACAGGAAGTACCAGAGCACCTCATTCTACTGTTGTCCTAAAACAACACATGTAGGATTGTGGTCTTGGTGATGGCTGGAGACTAAGCCACCCTACTGACACGGAACATGCTAATTTTTTCAAGCGTTCATCATACATGTTCCAGAATTGATTACTTCCTCCCTGTTGTGTTCTTGTTCAGTCTGCCTTGTGTCCCTTTACTTTTGCCTTAGTCTTGCCTCATTTCTGCATTCCAGTCCACGTTTTGTTTTCTCGAGTGCCTGCTCTGCTTCTTTGCTATTGGCTGGCTGCGGTATTTCCATTTTCGGCCCTTTCTAAGCTTAATGTTAATTAACTGTCTCTGTACATTTGTTCATTATCTACAAGTACATTCAGAACATAATCTACAAACATAAGAAAGCTGCTTTTCTTAGACATCCACTTAACTAATATTACAAATTTAGGTAGGGTGTTCGTTGTTATTCCCGCTTCGATATTATTTCAGATCTTGCTTTACTTTGCTGCAAAACTTTTTCATGGTTCCCGCAATCTGCATACATCATTGGTACTTAGCTGAGCGCGTCCATTTTCTTAACGGGCTTGTGATGTCATTAAGCCTTGCCCAATGCGTCATGTTCATTCTCTGCTCCCTTCCTGTTCTGCTCAGGCGTCCCTCGTTCTCTCATCAGCCCTGCACACCTTATCATTCTGCAGAAACATTCCAGCTCGCAGTCGGTCCGTTGTATCCATGCCTGTTTTCATGCTGCGTGTTTCATGCTCTTGATCATATCGTCGAGTTCATAGGACCCTATTTGTTTCAGCTCATTGAGTGTAGTTTTTTTGTTGGCTTTGTGCCCTCCTTAATCCTGCAGTTTTTTTCAGTTTTCAGCTTTTTCAGTGGAGTTTTTTGTTGACCATCTGCCCTCCTTTTCCCCTGCATTATTTCTGTTCATTTGTGTAGTTTCTGTTGGATTCACGACTCGCTGTTCTTCCGTGAACGTAACACTCACTAGCAACTCTCTACACCCTGACATATATGAAGCATGAATCCACCCAAACATAATCAGTGACCACGCACCAGTTTCATTTGTACTACATACAAAATGAAATCTCTACACCTCTATCAGATGGAGATTCACTACATCACTGCTTGAAGAAGGAATTCGACAGTTAATTTTAGTGAGTGGACATCCTTGTAATGGAGAAAAGATGCCACTAGATGGCAGTGTTGAGCTTTTTTCTTTGTTAAGCCCAGTCTGGAGCAAGGTTTGGGCATGTCCTGGGCATGTCTGAGAGGGGAAGTCCCAGAGAATTAAAAAAAGTCTGGAAGGTGGGAGGGGGCTGCAAAAGAGAATATAAGGAGAAAGATAAAGAGAGTAGTAGTAGGAGAAATTGCAAGGAGACAGATACATTTGACCAGACCTGTCACTCTTTTCAAGACCTGTGAATTTTTTTTTTTTGTGGATTTTTGCCTGTGTTGGAGCATTTCCCTGTCCCGGGACATCACCAAGCAACCCAACTAAAAGGACTGTTAATATTTTTTTTTTCTTGTCATGTCAATCTTGTTCAATAGCTTAAATTGTAGATTAGCTGTCAGTCTTTGTTTAATTAAATGTGTTTAAGTTTTAAAATTTTGTCTGTCATCCCTTGCTGTCATATACCTGTATGTCGTAACAATTTGGGGCCATAACATCCTTCATGGAAATGAATGGCTCTCCACACACACGCAACTTTACTCTGGCAAACGGGGAAAGCTGTTTTAAGGGGCAGAATAATTTCATATTCATCCTATAAGAAAAAGAAAGTTTTGTTGTTAAAGTCAACCATTGAATGATATTATTTCAGTTGCCAATTAAACACAAACATGGTTTAACATGGTAATGAAAAAATTATTGAAATAAAAACGTACAGTGTACATTATAAGCTGGGCACAATTTTTAATTGATAAAAATCAATCAGAATTATTTTGCAAATATTTTCTGTTCCCAGATCCATATACAGCGCCCTCCATAATTATTGGCACCCCTGTTTAAGATGTGTTCTTTAGCTTCTAATAAATTCACTTTTTTTCTAAATAATATAGGACCACAATGAAAAAAAGAGGAAAATCCAACCTTTAATTTTAGTGCATTTATTCAGGGAAAAAAAATCCCACATTTAAAAATAATTCTTTTACATGAAATCTTGTGTGACGCAATTTTTTAGCACCCCTGATGTTAATACTTTGTATAACCCCCTTTTGCCAACAAAACAGCACCTAATCTACTCCTAAAATGTTTCACAAGATGGGAGAATACAGAAAGAGGGATCTTCGACCAATTCTCTTTGCACAATCTCTCTAAATCATCCAGTGACCGGGGTCCTCTCCTCTGCACTCTGCTCTTCAGTTCACCCCACAGGTTTTCAATGGGATTGAGGTCTGGGGACTGAGATGGACATGGGAGGAGCTTGATTCTGTATCTGGTGAACCCTTTCTGCATAGATTTGGCGACATGTTTACGGTCATTATCTTGCTGAAAGACCCAGTGATGACCCATCTTCAGCTTTCAGGCTGAGGCCACCAGATTTTGATTTAAAAATGTCCTGGTATTTCTCAGCGTTCATGAAGCCATGCACCCTAACAAGGTTACCAGGGCCCTGGAAGAGAAACAGGCCCACAGCATCACCGATCCTCCCCCATACTTCACAGTGGGCATGAGATCCTTTTCTGCATACTCATCGTTTGTCTTCTGCCAGACCCACTTAGAGTGTTTGTTGCCAAAAAGCTCGATCTTGGTCTCATCTGACCAAAGCACACGGTCCCAGTTGAAGTCCCAGTACCGCTTAGTGAACTCCAGACGTTTGTGTTTATGATTCTGAGTGAGAAAAGGTTTGTTCCGTGCATGCCTCCCAAACAGCTTGTTGGCATGTAGATAGCGCCCATAGTTGTTTTGGAGACTTTGTGACCCCAAGATGCTACCATTTGTTGCAATTCTTTAACAGTGAGCTTTGGAGAATTTTTTATTTCTCTTACCATCCTCCTCACTGTGCGTGGTGGCAAAATAACCCTGCGTCCTCTCACAGGCTTGTTTACCACAGTTCCAGTTGTTTTAAACTTCTTAATGATTCCTCTGACAGTAGATATGGGCAGGTGCAGGCGAGTGGCTATTTTCTTGTAGCCATTGCCTGACTTGTGAAGGTTGACACACATCTGCCTTACTTGAATGGTGTGTTCCTTTGTCTTTCCCATGTTGAAGAGTGGATAAGAGAAATGGCCTCTGTGTCACATCATATTTATACCCCAAGGAAACAGGAAGTGATGATTTCCAAATTAAATGTTCCTAGATACTCTGATCAACTTTGTAAACTACTGTAGAAATGACAGAAATATTTCAATTACATTTAATTCCTAGGAATTGTTAGGAGAGCCAATAATTGTGGAACAGGTGATTTTATGAAAAATAATTATTTCTTTGTCAGGGATTTTTTTTTTTTCTTAAAATTTACTTGAGTTGTAGGTTACATTTTTCTACAATTTTCAGTGTGACAATATGCTTCTGCAATTAAAATTGAATTTATTTTAAGGCTTCTAAAACATCTTAACCAGGGGTACCAGTAACTATGGAGGGCGCTGTATCTAAAGGAAAAAGAGTAAGTGATCATGTTCGTAGATCTATTTAAAATAACCTTCAATGCATTCGGGGGGGGGGGGGGGGGGAGTCACATGTATAGAAAAGTGTATTTTTTAGATTCAGACACTCTCTAGGATCAAAAGAAAGAGGACAGAGGGGATGTTCTGTGGTCATCATTTCCAACGGGCATCCAACAGTTTACTTGCCAATTAATGCTTCACTGTGCCACACCATATTCTTTCCTGAGGCTTCCCACCACAGGTGGCTTCATAGTGAATTTAAGTCTAGATAGCTCTATATTTTCCTGAAGTAACAATACACTTTTTATTCAGTTGAACACTATGAGCATGATCAATAAAAAAGTGCTCTTATTGATATTTTCAATAAAAAGGTGTGGCCCAATGGTGAAATGAAGAGGTGAATTGAAGGTCAAAATGCATTGCACAGCAAAACCTGTAACATGTGTTACAAAGGAAATTTCAATACAGCTGCCACTGTTGCCATATTTGAAATGGAATCAGAACACCTCAAACAAACGTTCATCTCCCTAGCTACAGGAAGGTGTATACAAAGGGTCATCTTGATCAGTCACACAGTTTCAGAGAAGAGGACTTTTAAAGATATTCCTGAAATTAAGGGGTGTGGCCCCATGACAGAGGTCAAATGAAGGTCAAAATGCCATGCACAGCGAATATACTGAGTGTTGTTATTTGGCACGTACACAGCCAATTTCAGCTGAATCGCTCCAGAAATTAGCATCTAATGAGCCAAAATAGCATTTTCAATATGGCTGCCAAAACCGCCATAGAATGCAATGCACAGCTAAAGCCACAACAAATATGCTCAGTCTTGCTATTTGGCACATACACAGCAAATTTCTGCTGAATCGCTCCAAAAATGAGAGACTAATGAGCCAAAATAGTATGGCTGCCAATGTCGCCATATTTGAAGTTGGATCGGAATGCCGCAAACCTATTTTAGTGTCCTCATGGGTAGGAACATGCATGCCAAGTTTCAGCTTAGTTGGCCCAGTAGTTTCGGAGAAGAAGATGTTTACAGACGCTAACGGACAAGCAGGCCATGAGAACCTCATCTGGACTTCGGTTCTTGCGTCGAATTGCATCGATCCAAGTTGTTTTTTTTTTGCTCTCGATCAGGAATACGTCGAAAAACATATTCCTGAACCCTTCACTAATTGGTTTGTGCAGTTAAAAACGCTGCAACTGACTGGAATTGTGACGAAAAGTGGGAGACAACTTTACTTCAAATGTAAAATCAATTGTCATGTTGTGGCTTTTTGCCAACCACGATAGTCAACAAGCCCACATGGCCAGGTTCGTGACATCACGAGAAGTATTGCTATTCTGAGTCTAAGGTGCCCTAGTAAACCCCCTGATTGTACTGCTGAATCAAACTTGCTGCTTTTGGGGCAAAAAGTATGTGTGTCTTGCCCAAATCAGTTTCATGTGTGAATGTAGTTTTCTAAAACATTAAATGTACGTTCAGATAAACTCTAGTCACACTAGAGGCAGAATGAGCTGGAATGCCGTCGATATTAAAATTTTTTGAATATTCCTGGATATTCGAAGTGCGTTCTAAAAATTCTGACTGCATTCTGAGTGCATTCCAAATATTCAAGCCCATTCTTGTGGCCAGCCCGAATGTTTTGCTCATGCTCAAAACTTTCCAGGTGCATTCGAAGTGGAGAAATATCAAACGGCATTCAAAGTGTATTCTAACTGCGCTCTGACTGTATTATAAATATTCTTAAGGTATTCAAAACATTCTGATTGCATTCAAGGGAGAATCGAAACTGCAAGCCACGTCAAATCCTGCCTGAATGTCTTGAATGCGCCTTGAATGAGCCAGAATGCACATTGACTGCATCTCGGTTGCTGCATTAATCTATTTCAATATTAAAACAATTCAGCTGGAATGCACTTTGAATGCCGTTAGAATCTTTCGATTGCCGCTGGAATCAGTGGCGGCTGGTGAACTGGCGATAGGGGAGGCTGAAACGCATCCCTTAAAAATAATGATTGGTCATGAACTGTTTTCAATTATTCATTTAAATTACCATTTATGAAACTCCGAAAACTCTCAACATTATCAGGTGTGGCCAGTTTTCATTAATAACGCATACCTGTTAACTCACGCATTCGGCATCAGTTTTAGTGGCATATTTACGTTCCCCTGCAATTACTGAATCAACGCATATGGGACACTCGTGTTACATTCTAAGTACATTCTGAGTATTCGAGCTGCATTCTGTTTGAAATCTTGGACGTTCCAACCATATTCGGCAGCCTATCTGGGAGCATTCAGATTGCATTCGAGGCACCTTCCAACCAGACTTCCGGTGGTGTTCAGGCAGCAATTGAACCGCACTCGTACAGCATTCAAAGTGTATTCAAACTATTCTGACTGCATTGAGGTTTGAAATGCATTCTAAGTACTCGAACGGCATTCTTTCAAAGCTGTAGGAATTTTGGTCATTTTGAAATTCCCGCTTGAATATTGCGCAAATTATTCATTCCGGCTGGTTCTGCTTGATTTCTGCTGATTTTGAATAGGTGTGACAGGGGCAATAAGTTTGCGCATCACTAGAATACGTTACAATGATAACAGTTTATTTTGACAGTGTGGTCTTTCCATAAAGGAACAGGAATAACGCCAGCACACACACACAGGAAACACTCACAAGTAACGCAGGAATGTAAACAAACAAGCATGGTGCTAGCCTTTCCCTTCTTGCTGAGTGCCTTTCCAAAATAATCTCTTTCAGAAATCACTGACTGTAAGTATCGGATGATTCCTTGACATGTTTGCAACTTGACGTTATATGTTTTATTAACATTGAGAATATTTATGGTGTTAATATGCGGTCCCTGTAAACAGACGGTCGCGCTGAAAACATGTTAGCGTTGCTGTGAAGAAATTTGTAAATCCAATGAGATGTCTAAGCACTTTTCTTTATTTCAGTTTGTTCATAGTTTCACACCCTTTTCAATGTAGTCATCAATTAAGTCAATAAAGGAGCAAGTGCGCTTGTTTATCCCTGGGTCTTGGAAAAAGGAGCTAGGCTGGCTGTGTCATTTCCGTTCACATCTTGGAGGCAAACATGTTAGATAGATGAGTACAACATGATATTGTTGAAAACCTGTACCGCCGAAGCATTAGGCCAGATTGAGAATGTAAACGTCCAGTTCTTGCCTGCGATGAGGAAAGGACTGGCAGATTGTGTCCCAATAGAGGGAAAAGGCGAATGCGAACTCGTTTGGTGTGAGCCCCCCGGAACGAGCGGGGGTCGGGTGTTTGAGCTGGGCAGGTTCGAAGACGGTTTGGATTTTCGCGGCTGAAACATAATCGCAGAAAGGATGGTTGAATGAGCTGGGCCAGATCGACGTACATACCCGACAAAATCTGGAGTGCGAGCTGTGGTAAGCCTTACTGGGGAGCCACGAGGTCTCGCTTCTGGGTGCCGCAGTTGATGAAGGGCATTAGTGCTGTGAGACAGTGCTGGAGAGAACCGGCTGAAATTCCTGCGGCGCGGAGCCCGAAACAGGAGAATGCCCTTGGTCGTCATCGAGGGGGAGTGTGGTCCGGAATATGAGCTCCCCGGTTGGGGTGAGCAGGCGGTACTTCGTGGTGGAGGTACGAAGATGGCTGAGCGCAGGCGGGTGCGCGGAGGAGAAATGGGAGTTGCAGGAACGGATTGGGAAGATTCTGAAAATTCAGTGGCAAATATCCATCCCTTTATTGGCAATAATTAGTCCTAGCTAATTCTAGATGATCTTTGCACTGGAACTCAGCAACGGTAATTTTTTTTCCAGCGAGAGCGGTATTTCAGAACTCTTTTGCGAATGAAAGTAAATGAAGGGACAAGTATGTACACCTGTTTTTGCAGCGCGATCACTCAACTTGCTGTAAAAGAATAGACAGCTGTCCGATTGGAAAATGTAAATGAACGAAACAACGAACTATTCACCAAAATTACCTTCATTTGCTGAGGAGTTCTGAAATGCCTTCGCCGAATGCCAGCGCATAGACAAAATTTAAAACAGGTGTACGTATGTGTCGCCGAAATTACCTTCATTTGCAAAAGAGTTCTGAAATACCGCTCTCACTGGAAAAAAATTACTGTTGCTGAGTTCCAATGCATAGACATAATTATAATTAAATTATTTTTCTGTACTGAATAAAGATTATTTTTCTGTCGCTGTTAGATTGCATGGGGGAGAGAAGCTAGGTGTTCAATTGCCACTTGATTATTCTTGAATTGGAAAACCTGTTAATAAAGGAAAACCATTTACAACAAGTATTTGCCACTAGCGTGTCTTTGTCCCCCGCCACAAAATGTGAAATCGTGTCAAAATGAGCAATCTCTCGGTGTGACCTTGAGAGTGACGCGAAGGTCCCCAAAATCGACTGGCGCCGGGGTATCACCCTAATACATGTTGACAAGAAGTTTGAAGAAAATCCGTCATTTCGATCTTGAGATATCTCGCTGACAAGGCTTTGGGACGTACGAACGGACGTGAATACTATGTCCCACCGCTTTGCGCGTTCCGCGCGGCGGGGGACAATTAGCCAGGACTAACTGTTGTCAATAAAGGGATGGATATTTTCCCCCAAATTTTCCCCCCGGTTCCCCGGTCTAGCGCCGGTGTTCTGATAATTTTTGCTACCTATTAAAATATGCTACCTCGCGGTTCCGCGCTTTGGCAAACCTAAAATCTTGGGCTCTATGTCTTCATTCATATCCCAAGTACCTTCAAAGATAAATATACGTCTTTTTTCGGTGTGCCTTTCGACTTTTTAGCGTATATATATTTGCATGTACACTCTGGGTTCTCCGTCAAAGGCAGAGTGGATGAAAATAGCATGAGGCATATATATTTAAACAAACCTATCCAACTCATCATAACATCAGCTTATGTTATGGTAAGATAAGAAATGACAAAGTTACTACTGTACAGCAATTCATATTGCCTTATAACATGGAAAACAAAGACTTTACGATCGCTTTGCATTACGGTAGCAGTTTTTGACAAGGCAGCACAAATTGTCAGAACACCGGCCCTGTACAGAGCAGTACATGCTGTAAGGGACATAACCATAAGGGACCGGTAGAATCTTGGAGATTAATTTTTCATTTTCTTAAGACTTTAATATAAAATATAGGCTTGCATGGTTATATTAGGAAGTGGCATAGATGATTCTAACAAACACAGAATATATTTCTGTGTATGTCGGAAACATATATACGCATATTTATGCATTTTAAATGAAAACTGGACACAACTGATAATTTTCGAAGTTTTCAGGGTTTCTGCAATGGTAATTTAAATGAATGACTGAAAACGGGTCGTGACCATTCTTTTTAAGGGATTGTTTGAGCCTCTCCTGTTGCCGGTTCACGAGCCGCCACTGGTTTATACATGTACAATCAGTATAAGGTATACACTGTATATGTCTACATTCATGTGCTTATATGAGATCGGCGTATCTAATATTACTGTTTGTAGAATATATTAGCATATGTGTATGTGTAATAACGGGAATATTTATGAAGTTGCCTAATAAACAACAAACATATCAAACACTTTATTCCAGTTTTTTTTTCTTTTTTTTTTTGGCCTGCAAGGGGTGACCTTGTATAACCTACTATGTGGGACCTGTGCATGCTCCGTGCATTATATATCTGCGGAGATTTACATTTTTGATAAAAGGCTGGTTCAAATAGGGTCACTGACATACCTTTGCGAATGCAAATGAATGTAGACAAGAGTAAGGTTGTCCGATCATGGCTGTTGCTGCCTAAAGCCGTTAGGGTTTGCCTCTGTGATTGAAATGTTGTATAAACATGAGTAGTATGATTCACCATGCTGCAAAAAGCTTGTTCTCCAACTTCTATAATGGAACTTGAGCGAGAGCAAGTGACAAAGATTGTTCGTCTGTCTCTATTTCCTGCTTTTCAGCATGTCAGTATTCTTTTTGCTGAAATATCGTCTGGCCTGTGCAATAAAAGAAAATGAATGCAGTAGTGACAGAAGAGCTTAACACCCTGAGTACTATCATGTGCATCAGTCAAAAAAGAAGTGGTGTCACAGTATGTTTTTTTTTTTTTTTTTGACCTGCCTGCATTTAAATAGCGTTTAATGAAGAAGTCCACATGGTCAACAACATCCCCCACTAATCATGTGCTTCTTATTTTCGAACTCCATCAAGGCCTTTATGGTCTGAAGCTACACTCTAAATTTCGTTACTGTATCTGTAGTTTTGTAGTTTCTGAGTAAAGCTGTCCCCTTTATCTCAGATGGACGGACAGACGCACAGAAGGACGGGCGGGCGGAGGTCAAACCTATATCCCCCTCCCACTTCGTGTTGGCGGGGGATAAAAAAAGGACCAATGGTCCCGTAGCTTACTGGCAAGCGGTCTTACAGTGATGATACAAGTTATGAAAATTTAATGTGAAGTTTGACATTTAAATCAATGAAAATAAATGTCAAGGGCAGAAAGTAGAAGTTCACATTTATTTATTTATTTATTTATTTATCTATCCTTTATTTAGCCAGGAAGGTCCCATTATGATACAAGATCTCTTCTCTCAGGGAGTCCTGGTGAAGACAGCAGCATGAGCAGTTTCACATGTACACATACAAGACATTTAAAACACTAAAGAAAAATAAATTAATAAAAAAAAAACAATTTGACACGTACAATACATCAAAGCAGCACAGAGGAAACCGCAGGAGGGGAGTTTGTACAGGCCAGTCCAATATATCTGTTACGCACCCCACATCAAAATCTCAGATTAAGTAAAACTGCAACATGTTTCCTTCAGAGTGGTTTGTAAAAGTCTTTTAAAAAGTTGTTCAGAGGGGAGTGCTCCTCGGTTAGTGCTTTTTTGCAGCTCTTTCCAGGCAAATAAAAGGCAAAAGCAGTTTTATCAAGCTCTGAGTGCAGCCTGGGGACATGTAAAAGAATATAATTTGTAGATATTGTACAGTAGGTGCCTGTATGATAAGACAGATATAAGTGGGCATTTTACCTTGTAGTGACTTGGCATTAAATATCAACATATGTGTTTTTCTCCTCTGATATAGAGAAGACCACCCAAGTAGTTCATATAAAGAACAATGGTGAGTGTGAAAACCAGCATTTGTTACAAAGCGTAATGCAGCATGATAAGCAGAATCCAGTTTTTTCAGAAGGGATGAAGCTGCGTGCATATAAATGACATCACCATAATCTAAAAAAAATAAAAAGGAGCTTTGCACAATTTTCTTTCTGGCCTCTAATGAAAAGCATTTCTTTAAGCAGACAAGAAAGCCAAGCTTTGGCCGAAGATTTTTCAATAGATTATCAATATGCATGGTAAATGTCATCTTATCATCAAGCCAAATGCCCAAATATTTGTACGGGGTAACTCTCTCTATACCTATACCTTCTAATGTTGATAATGTGAAATCAATGATCTTTGAGCGAGCACGAGTGAAGGTCATATATTTGGTCTTTTTTGGATTGAGGACCGACTGGAGTTTTAATAATGAATGCTGCAGGGACTGAAAAGCATCCTGCAAATGCTCTAAGGCTTGATTCAAATAGTGCTACCATATAAATAATTGTGTCATCAGCATACAAATGTAGCTTAGCAGGATTTATTCCATGATCTAGGTCATTTATAAAAATAGAGAATAAGATGGGGGCTAAAATAGATCCTTGCAGGACACCTTTGCTTACTATAAGAAAGGTTGAGGTATCATTTTCTACAGAGATGAACTACGTTTTCAGTTAAATAGTTCTTAAACCAATTTAAAGCCATGTCACTAAGGCCTATACAGACAAGTCTCTGTAATAAGAGTTGGTGGTCTACCGAGTCAAATGCTTTTGACAAATCAACAATTAGAGCTGCACAGTGCTGTTTGCCATCTAGAGCTTTGATAGTATCATTTGTAACTAGCATTGTCGCTGTTATAGTACTATGGCCTAATCTAAAACCTGACTGACATTCACTGAGAATATTATTATCAGATGAAAATTGGTCTTTATGAGACCTTCTGCAATACAATCCTAAGCTCTGAAGCAGTTTTAGTTACTAGTCATTGAAATATGTCGATATGTATTCAATATCCCAATTGTGAACTTTAAAGGTCACAGAATGTCAAGTTGTGGTCAGCAAATGGACTTCATTTATGACTTTGTAAATGTCTCTATACAAAGCTTGGCTCAATCTGTGACCATTTTGGTGATTCAAGTCATTGTAATTTCACTGTCGGGTTTGACCCTCAAAGGTCACTGACAGTCAAGTTGAATATCACCAAATGAAAGTTCATATGTGACTTCCGAGATGTCAGTAACAGAAACCTAGGCTCCATCTGTGACCGTTCTAGTGATACAAGTCATTGAATTTTCAATAGGGTCACACTTGACCTTTGAAGGTCAATACGAAGGTCACCAAATGAAAGTTCATATATGACTTCCTATATGTCTCTACTACAAACCTAGACTGCATCTGTGACTGTTTTGGCAATACAAGTCATTGTAATTGTATTGTCAAGTTTGACCTACAAATGTCAACAGTCAAGTTGAATGTCACCAAATGAAAGTTCTTGAGTGACTTCCTATGTCAGTAACACAAACCTAGGCTCCTTCTGTGACCTTTTCAGTGACAGAAGTCATTGAATTTTCTCTATGTCAAGTTAGACCTTCGAAGGTCAATATGAAGGCCACCAAATGAAAGTTCATACATTACTTCCTATACGTCTCCAATACAAGCCTACACTCAATCTGTAACAATTTTGCTAATATAAGTCATTGAAATTTCACTGTGAAGTTTGGGCATTCAAAGTCACTGAAGGTCAAGTTCATTGTCACCAAATGAAACTTCATACGCAATTTCCTATTTGCCTGCAATACAAAACTAAGCTCTGTCTGTAATAGTTTTCGTGATAGAAGTCATTAAAATTTCACTATGCAAAGTTTGACCTTTGAAGGTCGCAGTAGGTCAAGTTCAAGACCACCAAAGAAGAGTTCATACATGACTTCCTATAAGTGTTCAATGCACATATCTTCCCAATCTTCAATATTTTCAAGCCTAGAAACATTTGAAAATTGTAACATTTTGCTTGACCTCAAGTTTAACCTTTCAAGGTCATCTTAGGTCAACTTTAACACAGCCAAAATATAGGTCATATGTTACTTCCTATTTGTCGATAATACAAACTTAATCTCTATCTGCAACCATTTGGCCTCCACAGGCCATCTTGCATTTTCATAAAGTACAGCGGCCCCAATAGACCCACTTCCATCGATTCAATCAAAATGGCGCTTGCACTGCATATTGATGGTACCAAGGTAAGTTGATTGCCTGATTTAGAAAAAAAATTGCATAGTTTTTGAGAAATAATTTTTTAAAATTTTTACATTGGGGCCAAAATTTCAAGGGCCGAAAATGTCTGGAGATATGGTCTAGTAGCATGTTACTGCAAATTTACACAAAAATTCATCAGGCCAATAAAAAAAAGATAGAAAATGTTCCGGACAACGGACGACGGACGCCACACCTATTATGTATGTATTTTGTATGTCAAGGTACATGTTTATATGTATGCAATGAACATGTTATTAATTTCATTTACGAATGAAGACATCTGCATGCCCAAATAAAATGATCACGTATGGCGATACTCACATACAGTATATGGATCATGCAATGATAAAAATAATATACAGGATACATGTCCTATACATACAGCGCCCTCCATAATTATTGGTACCCCTGGTTGAGATGTGTTTAGTTTCTAATAAGTTAATTTTTTTCTAAATAATATTGGACCGCAATGAAAAAAAAGAGGAAAATCCAACCTTTAATTCAATTATTAATTATTCGCAATCGAATAAGTTCATCATAATTAAGAGTAATTGAAGTTAATATCACTAATCCTGCTACTCAAGGAATGTAAATGGGCCGAGAGAAAAATATTTAGTCCTTTCAGTATAGCAAGGTCCGAAACATTATGTGCCTGCTCCCCCTTAACCCTTTCATGCATGAATTATGATAAACTCAGTCAGGATTTTTTTTTACTCATATGCAGCAGTGCCCAAAATTGCAGGCATATATAGAGAAAAAAAAAAACACTTTTAAACAGCTGTACACTGTAGTGACCTCCATGCATGAAAGAGTTAATTCTTTGAATAGCCTGGAAGTAATCAAGATGTAAAATTGTTTTTAAGGAATGAAAGTCAAATTCATGTCCAGTCAATTCTATGTGGTAATCCATAAGATTTCCGTCTTGTTACTTCTGTTAAGTCAATGTCTATCAGAGAGGAGGGATAAAACAACGGTGATTGGGCCTATGACCCATTGATGAAAGCACTTATATTTCATTCTTCGCCAGGTAAAGCGATCAGTGTGTCTGTGGTGACATTCCCGCGCTATATTCAAATACAGGCGCACATCTAGTGACGCTTACTATGTCAGTAAGCAGTGTTTAGTAGACATCAGAAGGCATCCAGAAGCGATACTTTCCCTAACCTCAACCTTGGCTCTATCCCCTAACCCTAAATCTAACTTGTCCCTGACACTATATGTCAGTTTTACAGATGGAATTAAGAGAGGACCATTAAAAATGCAGCCATCCAAGAAGCAGAAAGTACGGCTACTGGATCCCTTCTAACTTCTACCAAATGGCAATGGCATATACCATACTGTGTAGCTATACTGTGCACAGTAGAAACTAACGTTAGCTGAATCTCTGTTTAGGCTACTACTGAAACTAAAATTATAATGTAATTTGAGGAAGCGAATGGAAAAAAAAGCTACATTAACCACCTCAACAAATTATTTTTATAAAAAAAAGTTACATTACCCGTTAGCCAACTACCGTTTTGATTATTTACACAGGGCTCTCAAGTTTCACATATATGACTCGAATTTAAATGATATTCACGTTCCCGTGCTGTAGTCAGAAATTATTCAGACCATTTGTAGAGATTCTCAGGTGGAACTGAAGTCCTTGTGCATTGAAGTTAATCAGTTTCACGTGTTACGGTGGATTTAGCGACTAGTAATATGAGACCAATTATGATTCTAGAATTCTCATGCTTTTCTTAACTCAGGGGTTGGAGGTAGAGGAATTGCATAAAAATGTTTCAAATGGTCTTATTTCATTTTAACAATTTGAACAATCGTGAAACACATGCATTTCGTTGATCGAATAATTATTGACTACAGCACAGGAACATGAATGAAGCACAAATTCTCAGGACTAATGCGTGAGAGTTGGCAGCCCTTTTGAGTTAATCGATTTATCATAATAGCCTAACATGTCACTGGAATGATATGACACTAATGGATGACTAACGTCACATAATTTTTACTTTTATTGACTTCAATTGCCATGTCAAAAGAGCATCTTTGAGGAGGCGTGGAACTGGTAAGAGCCGTCAATTTACCAAGGTCATACAGGCAACACTGTTGGGTCTCGACAAGAGTTATGGGAAATCAGGTCCAGAAGCGCACCTACAATCACAGCGTACAGCCAAAGATGTCAATATAAAGAAACTAATTCAAATCTTATGGATTACCACTTTAAATGGCAAAGTCTGTGGCACAGAAGAAAAGCTGTAGTTTTCTAAAATGACGCAAAATATGAATTTGGATTTGATGATGTGCTTTGCTTACTAAACACACAGTCCCACCATGGCTGCAACTTGGCAGTCCCGAGTTAATGGCCACTTGGGCCACATCATTTATTAAGCACAAGCTAGCCATTTTACTTTTTTAATTATACCACCACCAATACCTGCAGAGCAAGCAAACTAACCATGAAGGATTGGCAAAGAGAAAAGATTATAAGAATCTGATAGGACACTTTGTCAAAGAGAATATTTATTGAAAGTATACAAGCATACATTGAGTTTGGTGGCATGGCTCTGTTTGAGAGATCCCTGCCCGTCCAGCTTGGAACTGAAGGCAGGGAGCTGCAATTAACCCCCCAAAAGAGAACCATGCTGACATAAGCCAACGGATGAAATCTGAAGCTTCCGTAGGTTTAGAGGCAGCCTGGCGGCTAGCACAATTGTTCTTGAAGCCAAATACGAGAGAAATACTCCGTGTGAAGTGTTTTATGTGTAGTGACAGCCCAGCGGCTGGCACAATTTCTCTTAAAGCAAAATAAAAGAGAAATGTTCTACGTGATGCATACCACACGTCAGCCTGGTGGCGTGTATTTCTCATGAAGGCAAATACAAGAAAAATATTTTCTGTAAAGTGTATTATGTGTCGTAACAGCCCGCGGCTGGCACAATTTATCTTGGAGTCCAATACAAGAGAAATATTCTATGCGAAGGGTACTGTGTGTCATGACAACCCAGTGGCTGGCACAATTTCTCTTGAAGCCAAACACAAGAGAAATATTCTATGTGAGGTGTACTATGTCTCGTGACAGCCCGACGACTGGCACAATTTCTCTTGAAGCTAAACACAAGTGAAATATTCTACGCGAGTGTACTAGTGTCGTGACAACCCGGAGCTGATGCAATTTCTCTTTAAGCTAAATGCAAGAGAAACATTCTATATAAACTGTGCTGTGACAGTCTAGCGGCTGGCACAATTCTCTTGAAGTCGAAAACAACTGAGGTAATCTATGCAAAGTGTAGTATGTGTAGTGACAGCCCAGCGGCTGGCGCAATTTCTCTTGAAGCCAAATGCAAGAGAAATATTCTAAATGTAGTGACAGTCCTCGCAAAGCAGATTCATGAGAATTATACTTTCTGATTTGAAGAGTATAACATGAAGGCTGGTACCTTTAATAATTGAAGTGTAAGTTGTGGTGAATGACATGGCATGGGTGCTGAAGAATGATGCTTCGTGTCCTGACTATGTGTATAGAAGTATTCTGAACGACGCATGAAACAGATACTAGTTCAAGAGGCTTTCATGTAACATATAAAACATGGTAACAATTTACACAATCTTACTTATTCATTTTGTGCTTCCTTAATTCCTGTCCTTCCTGTCCTTAATTCCTGGGTGAAGGTAACGTTCTCGGCTGAAGTGTCCGATGTTCTGTGGCCTTTAATATCTTCGTTAGCCACAAAGGCGGCAGTGATGCTGCTCGAATATGGAATGAGAGAGGAGTGTAGAGCTGAGGTAGAGGCTATAATTCTGACAATGAGGCAGAGCTGAGCAGCTAATCAGGAATGGTTTCCCAACCTTTATGATGAACAAGGGAACTCATTGGACATGATGCTCTTTATAGTAAACCCTGGTCTGAACCCCCTCAAAAGCACGCCAGTGGCAACAGAGGCAAGGAAAAACTCCCTATGTGGCTCAAATATAGGAAGAAAACTTGGGAGGAACCAGGCTTAAGACGGGAGGTCCATTCTCCTCAGACCGTCCCAGGGTATGAGTTCATGGTTGCCGTGATGCTAAAGGGACTGTAAACAAGCAGCCCAGGATTTGTAGTTTGCTGAATAGATGCCATGACCCAGACCATTTCGATGGTGGAGCAGCACTTGAGCAGAGGCCAGGTGGTGTTGATGGTGAAGACCAGCAGCAGCATGCTCAGGGCCGGGCCCACCGTGGACATAGAGAGAACAAAAACCAGGCAATTAGTGGATAACACAGGGGGGAGCAGTCCTAGCAATGAACCAGGAAATATTGCCTTCTCCATAAAGTTGTTATCAAAAGAAAAAAAAAATATATATATATATATACACACATACAAAAGTATACACACACACACACACACACAAACACACACATCATGAATGAAAACTGTAAAGAGTTATCTTGAATCTAAAAGCTGAGAAAGCTACTAGAATCCCCCCAAAAACCGGTGGTGTTGCAAAACCCAAACACCAGAAGCCAATGATAGTGAGCCTTGGAGCAATGACCTCTGGCTTAACGCAGCAACTGGCACAGTTAGAGGCTATAGGACATACTGAGCAGGCAGATGCAAGCAATTTGAATGAAACAGGTAGCAGACCACAAGCACTAGCTAGTTGCTGACATGGGGCAAATATTAATGAAGCATTGGCAACATGCCACATCATGGCATTGCTGAGCATGCGCAAGATAAGCTGCAGCTTGAGTATGTTGGCCAGCACTCCCATGTTTTCTTGCAAAGCAAAACATAGCAATCAAAATTTTAACCAAACTTGGGTGCTAGTGTACAATTATACAAGAAGCACTGCTAGAGTGCAAATCTTTGGCAAAGCAGCACAGTCCAAATCTTGCTGATTTGCAAGAGTCAAAGGATTTCAAGGTGGCTGCTGTGGCTGCCATATGGTGCAACTGATCGAGGCCAAAATCAGTTGGGTCCATCCCTGATGTAATGGTGACCCACCCACCACATGTCAGAAATATCTGTTCATTACATTTTGAGCTAAGTTGTTCACAAACAAAATAGACAAAAAAAATGGTACCGATCACAAAACCTCCAGCCAACTTCATTTGCAAAAAAGGAACTTGGATAATTTTTCAAAACTCTCCAGTGGCCATGAAGTTGTGCCAGGTGAAGTTCAAGACATCTAATGGTGAGTAATTGATATACAAATTATAGTTTTTGGGTGGAGTTTCACTTTAATCTAGCTGAGGTAATCATGCCCTTCAAGCTATAGCTAATGCCAATTACAGTGAAATGCGTTATGTAATTTGAATATTTTTTAATTTAGCTTTTATTAAACCAGGGAATCCCACTGAAATAAATAAAATGTAGATATCGCCAAACAGTATCCTGTTCAAAACCTAACAACCACTCCAAGAGTAAATGCAAGCAAGCGCAATCTAATTTTTAAGCTCATGTCAAATAACGTTCATGAATGCCATTGCTGGCCAGCTAACTCATATTCGATTGGTGGTTCTCGCCAAAAGGTCAGCCAATCAGCCAAGAGCAGAAAACATGAATATTTATATATTCACTTCATTAGTGACGTACGGGCTAAACGCTGGCTATACAACTGAGGCCAGACTGATATAAGTCAGTGACCGTTGGGTCACTGAGCACACAAGAGCTAGCATTTTCCGTCAGTTTACTGTTGCAAGGTGAATGTAATCTGATTTGCAAACAGTTCATAACTTGACACTCTTACTAATGGCAGCACCTGCTAGGAATTGATGAAAAAAAAAAAACAGGGTAGTACTTGCAGCATGACTATTGGATCCAAGCAGCACGGCAACAGATTTTAACATAAATGTGGATTACGATTTTGTCCTGTCATTTAAACAGCATTAGAGCAAACATCATCTGAATAACACTTCCTTTTTTTTTGGCCCTAGATATATGAATTACGGAATTATTGAATTATCAAACAATTCCTGTGCCAAACATACCGTTGTTGAAGCATTTATGAAGAGCCAATTGCTTTCAATGAACAAGCGGTGAAGCCATCAGGAGGGAGAGAGAGGGTAGGCCAGCAGAGGGTGGGCCAAGGAGTTTTTCTTTCCAGTCTATTTGTGCCACTCAAACACTGAATTTTCCTGAAGCCCCACCCAAACAGCCATCAGGCTTAGATGAAATAAAAACCCTGTTGAGGAAGCAACATAAACAGCTAGACAAACTAGCACAGAGAGTATTTTTTTGTAGAGCTCCAGATGACCTCAATTCACTACTCAGGCCCCAATTATATGTAGGAGATGTCCGCAACCTGGCCATTATGTTCGCAACTGTGACAATGTAAGGGTCACTCAGACCGCTGATACTCTGCCATCTGATGCTGTGGGGGAGGGTGCCAAAAAATTAGTGGTGGGAAACTAGCCCCCTCTGTTGTCGTGAGCTGCGGCTCTACGACCCTTTGCCAACAGGCTTGCTAACATATCCGTTAATGGTTAGGGTACATCAGGGTACGACACACATCCCTGTCATGAATGTGGGGCAGGTTGGTGTTAAGCTATACCCCTGCCGTACTCTGGGTATTCTGACTCAGGTTCAACTTGTAATCCTGCCTTCAGGGGTGACAGAATCCCCTGGGGTGTTGGGCCGAACAGAACCCATGGCTAAGACTCAGGCAGCTCAGTCTAGCGAAGTGGTGGATTTCATCACCTCTCTAGATCTCAGTTCCCTTTCAGAGTCAGAACAATTTAGTGTTAGAAACTTATTGCTGAAACAGACAGTTTTTGCAACTAATGAAGGAGACTTGGGGTGCACAAACCTCATAGCTCATGAGATTCCCTTAGTTGATGATGCCCCTGTGAGACAGCATTTCAGTCGTATCCTTCCAACAGACAATGAAGCCATGAAGGCCCATATCAATCAGCTTTAAGAGACCCAGGTGATTCGAGAGAGCTGTGGCCCCTATGCATCCCCTATTGCCCTTGTTTGCAAGAAAGATGGCAGTCTACGGATGTGCGTTGACTACTGGCAGCTTAATGCAAAGATATGCCGTGACGCCTTCCCCCTGCCGCAGATAGAGGAATTGTTGACGTATTATCAGGGGCCTATTGGTTCTCGAAACTTAATCCGGCCAGTGTGTATAACCAGGTGCCTGCAGCGGAGATGGACAAAATTTAAACTGCTTTTCGTAAGCCGTTCAGCATCTTTGAATTCAATCCGATGTCTTTTGGCTTATGTGATGCGTCAAGCACTTTTCAGCGTCTGAAAGAACACATTTTTGGAGCACAACTTTTTCAGACTCTGTTATAGTATTTGGACGATGTGATTGTTTTTTCATCAAGGGTGAATGATCATTTACAGCGACTGGACGCAGTGCTGACGCTGTTGCAACATGAGAGCCTGAAAGTGAAGCTCAAAAAATGTTGTTTCTTCAAAACTGAGGTGAAGTACTTGGGGCACATTATATGTAGGAATGGAGTGGCTACAGTTCTGCCTTGTAGCAGAACTAACAAAGACCAGAAGAGGACAGCTGGGAAGAGATTTGGGGGAGCATGGACAAGTGACTGTGAGCACAGAATTCAGGAGCTCAAATCTAAGCTTTTAATGGCCCCTGTGTTGGCCTATGCCGATTTTTCCCGACCATTTATTTTAGAAATCGAAGCTGGGCTGAGCGGTCTAGGAGCAGTCTTGTTGCAGGAACAGGGAGGGAAGGTGAGGCCGGTGGCCTATGCCAGTCACGCATCGAATCGGGCAGAAAAGAACATGCCAAATTATAGCTCTATGAAGCGAGAGCTCCTAGGGCTAAAATGGGCGATGACTGAAAAATTTAGGGAAAACACTGGACAAAAGTGTATGATTTGTATGGATAATAACCCTCTCAGTCTCTTAGGCACGGCTAAATTGGGGTAACTGAGCAGTGCTGGGCTGCCCAGCTAACAGCCTTTGATTTTACCTGGAGGTATCGCTCGGGTCACTCTTATACTAATTCAGATGCTCTATCAGGCAATGCCACTCAGACGCCAGAACGGCAGCTTTGGAATCCTTTCTCCCTGGGACCCCTCTTCTTGAGTGTATGCGTCAGTCTGCCTATGCTCCCACCGTGGAGGTAATTTTATCTGCTCTGCCCACATATTCTACTGACCAGCTTTTGAGATTGCAGCAGGGGGATCCCACCATAGGCTGTTTTCTATCCTTCAGGCGGGACAAGAGGCTCCCTACATGCTTGGAGCGAAGGACCCTTCCACGTCCCGTGCTTGGATTAGTCTGACAGTGGGAGCGGATCCTGGAACGAAATGGCCTTTTGTACCTGAGGATTTTTCAGTCAGGTGGCGGCGAGGAGGTGGTCTAGCTGGTACGCCCAATTGCATTGAAGGATGAAGTCCTTCAGCAACTGCACTAGGGTCATGGGCATCAAGAAGTGTAGCGGATGATAGAGTTAATGAGGCAACGCTACTATTGGCCAGGACTGTATACAGGTGTAAAGGAGTGGTGTCAAAACTGTGAGCGCTGTGTGCTGGCCAAACCCATGAAACCCCCAGGATGAACGCCGATGGGCCATTTGTTAAGTTCAAGGCCAAACCAGATATTAGCCATTGATTTAACATTTCTAGACTACTCTAAAAGTGGTCTGGAAGGTGCACTAGTGATGACTGATGTATTCTCGAAGTTTACTCAGCCACTGCCAACTAAAGATCAGCAGGCCCCCACCATCGCCAGCATTCTGGTGAAGGAGTGGTTCTATAGCTTTTGAGTTCCAGCACAGATCCACTCCGAGCAAGGGCATAACTTTATGGGGTCCAGAAGATGCACACCACTTTTGGTATCAGCTGATGTATCCCAGCATCTGTTTGGCTTTTTTAACTGCTACGGCACAATGGCTAGAGCCTGTGAGGGTTTGGTCAACAATCACTCCCAGATCTTTCTCGTGTGGAGCACATTCTAGTTTAAAAACCTCCCATGAAGTAATCCCATCAAATGTTTTTATAACCTACATGTACAACTTAACATTTCACTATCAAGGTTAATTAATGTAGATGAGGAACAGCAGGGGTCCCAACACCGATCCCTGGGGGACGCCACTCCCCACTATACCTTGCTCAGATGAGATACCACTGACCACCACTCTTTGTGTTCTGTCCTGTAACCAGTTTTGAGTCCACTCCAAAATACCTCCTGTAACTCACATAGAGCTCATTTTAAAAATTAGTCTCTTATGCGGTACTGTATCAAATGCTTTCTGAAAATCCTAGTATATGATAACATAAGCCCTGCTCTAGTCATAAGTCTTGGTGGCCTCTTCAAAAAATTCCAGAGGGTTTGTCAGGCATGGCCTTCCCTTACGGCAACCTTGTTGGCTATCCCTCAAGATACTGTTAAGTTCAAGAAATTAGTCCAGCTCATCTTTTATGATAGATTCCAATATTTTGCACGCAATGCAAGTTAAACTGACTGGCCTGTAATTTCCTAGCTCGGTACGGTCCCCTTTCTTATATATTGGTATTATATTGCCCTGTTTCCAATCATTTGGTATTTCTCCAGTTTCTAAAGACCATCTGAAGATGGCAAATAGCTGCTTAAAGATGATCTCACCAACTTCTCTGAGCACTCTAGGATATAAGCCATCAGGACCCGTTGCCTTATCTGCCTTTAGTTTATGCAACTTGTCTAATACCTCGTTATCTCTAACCTCAATTTCCGCCAAATAATCTTGAGCATTTAACATGCACTCTGGCCGAATAAAGACCCCCTCTGAGGTAAAAATCTCAACAAAGTAACTGTTCAAGGCATCCACAATATCCTTGTTGTCATATAGCAGCGATCCATTTTTATTTTTTATGCGCTTAACCAGTTCTTTGACTTCACATAGATTGCTACGCCCCCTCCTCGCCTATTACATCTATCCTTCCTGAAGAGCTTATAACCTTCTATATTATATTCATCTCCATCCTCTTCACTAAGCCATGTCTCTGTAATCCCAACTATGTCATAGCCCTCATTAAGCATAACAGCCTCAAGCTCTGGAAATTTATTTTTTATGCTTCTTGCATTTAAATAAAAACATTTCAGGTTATTACTAATGCCCCCCTTGATTTCCCATGTGGCCGCTGCTTCAAGCCCCCCACTACACTTTGTTGCTTTAAAAGTATATTATCAATAGTGCATGTAACGCCATCAGCTTCCATTGGGGCAGTCTGCATTTCCCTATGTGTAACACTCACTAACATCCTTGCCCCCCAAGTCCCTAGTTTAAATAATCCTGAGCTACCCTCAATATACGTTGACCCAGTGCAAAGGTACCCCTCCGGTTCAGGTGCAGCCCGTCAGGCTTGAACAGGTCCCAAAAATTGAACCCCATTGAACCCCTTTCCCAGAAAATGTTCCAGTGCCCCATAAGCCTGTACCCCTCTTTTCTACAACAGGTCCGTAGCCACGCGTTAAACCTCCAGATAAAATTCTGCTTTCCTCTGCTTGCACGTGGTACCGGTAGAATCCCGGAGAACACTACCGTTGAGGATCTGGTCCAAAGCTTCTCAGCTAATTCCACAATTTTGCCTTGCAGAACCTCAAACCTACATGCAGTTGTCATGTTCCTCCTCAGTTTGTGCTCTGAATGCAAAAATATAGAAGTTAAATATTTAATTTTGTGGCCTCATTTATTTTGTGCAGTTTTGGTATTTAATTGCATTTTATTCACAAATTCAGTTTTCATATTCTTTATTTTCTTAATAATCTGCTCTGAAATGCACTTTGCGCATACACATTTATTTATATGTATGTTTAAAAAGATGACGTATGTCTTTTCAAAGGCTGTTTTTGAAAAATATATTTGCTTGGTATTGATTCTATAAAAGTGGGTTGCGACGTAATGACCATATGAAAATGTGGGTCCCAATGGGAGACACTGTGCGCAGCCACTTTGGCAATTTGGTAGACGGACGTGTGCTGAGATGGGTGTGGCAGCGTAGTAGCGAGAGGAGTCACATATTCATTATGACGCAGTGACAATTTCATGGATAAAAGGTCCGCCGTAAGTGCGCAGAGAGCTTGCCAGCTCCAAGCTGGTTTACTGTCTGTGCAGTGGTAATTTGGCTGACCGGCGCACAGTGCGCACACGTCACTGAAACCTCACAGGCAGGGTATGTGTCCTTCAGCTGCTTTCACACCGGACGCGAAACGAATTTTTCGCACGGCTGAATACATTCAAAGTCAATGCAAAGAAGCGTGTTTTCGCATCTTTGCATCGACTTTGAATGTAATCTGTCGTGTGAAAAATTCGTTTCGTGTCCAGTGTGCAAGCGGCTTAATACTATTATTGTCACTTAGGTTTTATCGATTTTAGTGGGGGAAAGGAATACAGCTTGATTGCTATGATCTCGTTCTGAGTTAAGAGCACATATTGAAAATAAATGTGTAACGTATCTTGCATTGTTGTCCATGCATGTTAGTCCCAAAATTTTAAGCAGCAACAGGGTGTAATAATAGGAACACGCTATGCATTGTTTCTCTTCCCAATGATGCAGGCAGAAGAAATAAATGAGCAACTCTCACATTTCATCCCAACTTCATAAGTTTTGAATGATCTCCCGTAGTTTCGTTTTGAAATTCCATTCAAGTTTGCTAATGGTAATAAATTGCGAATGCCCTAGCTAGCCAGCTAACTCATATTCGTAATGCTTAATATAGATGTAAACGGAGCAGAAAACATGCCTGAAGCAGTAAATTAAAATAAAACATTCATGCATCATGCAGATATAGGACATAGATATAGATATATTCTAATCTTAAAGGTGAGGAGAGGAGCTCATTTGATTGGTGAAGATTTGACTCGGCTGTATTAAACCCACTCAAGGCTTCTCTCCTCCCTCTTTGTCACTTGCGCCAGCAGGAGGGACAGAGGCGGGACAGAGGAGTACTTGCTCTGGGCTGCACCGGTCTACGATTTTAGAGCCCTAACTGTTAACTCGGTTTCTCACCAGGGCGACGGCTGGAGATTCGTCAGGCCCGCTGGCGGTGCTGGGTCTTCTGTTATCTCCCCTGCTTTCTCATTGCTTACTTGCATGTTTAGTGTGCTCTTTGTAGCGTGCACTCTTATTTGTGCGCTTGCACCATCTTTGCTGTGAGTGAGGTGGGTGTGTGTGTGTGTGGCCATCTTGCACGGGTAAGGAGTGCCTTTGGGGTCCTCCAGTACTTCAGTGGCTCACCTGACTACTCCGCCTTGCCGATACAGTATGAATCCATTTTTTAGACAATAGCTAATTAAGGTCGTAAATTGATTGACTCGAAAATGCATTTAATATTTATGGAAAATTTTTATTGGAACTTTAATAAAGCATATGAATATATTTATGGACTTACCTTTTTTCTCCAGCTTATCTCTCTTTGCACAATAAATAAAAAAGATCAATAAAAGTTTGTGTTTGAACTTGAGAATCGAGTCTCCGCTCCCTTTTGTTTTAATTGAAATTGTGCTTGAGTGTGAAGAAGTACAGTTTGGTTGCAATATCCCTTTGTCCCTCTGGGTGGCGTAGTCATGTTTTTTTTGTAACTTGGGGCTTAATGTAGGCCCAGGCTACACATACATTCAATCCCTATCATTAAGCATGAATCCCTACTGTCTCATAAAGTGGGATTGTACAAGCTTTGAACATTGTTCTACAGGGCCGAACAATGTGCATTGGTTATGGATTTCTTTACAGCAACAAATCTATCCTCCGCCATAAAGTGGATCATTTAGAGAGCCTAACTGAAACTTCGGAAAAAGGTTCTCCAAAGGTTAGTTATACTGTGAAGGTTGGGGGAACATTACCACAACCGCAATATAACATTCTGCAAAAGGTTTCCTGAAGGTTCCCACATTATGAAAGTTAGGATAACGTTTGGAGAACATTAGGGGAACCAAAACATGCAACCAAAACCTAAGGTTATATTTCCATCAGAAAAACTTTCCTGAGGAACCACAGGACAATCAAACAAACCTTCAGAGAACGTTACCATAACCAAAAAATAACCTTGCCATAACATTCTGGGAACTGAAATTTGTCAGCTGGGATACAAAATATGAAGTAATAGTTCATGCATGAGTCAAACTTGCATGACAGCACAGCAAACATACATAATATTTGCAGTTCAGCCTTATTTGCGAAAAGTATTGAGAAGGTCGGAAACGTTAGTGTCGTTCATATTTCATTTACTCTATTTATGAGCAGCATTGGTCCTCGGGAGTGATGATCCGATGATTCGATGATGCAGCTGAACTCCATCAGCCCAAAGAAAATATGAGAGTCTTTGAGAAAAGAAACAGATGAACGCAAGACGAAGATATATTTTGATGTTCATTTGATAACTCCACTGCCGATTATCCGATAACTTCAATATACTAACCCTGTATAAGGGGAAGGACTCCAGCGTTTGTTACCTTAAACAAAAGGGAGAGTAAAACAGATATGTGTCCTAAGGTCAATATTTTAGTGATTGTGAAAGCTGCAAGTAGGCAGAAAATATTGTGATATCGTATCCATTTTGTCATAAGTTTAATGATAAAAGTTTTCATGAATGGATTTAATGAGCTTTCAGCATACATAAGCCAGAAGTAATTTTGCTCATCAGAATTGGCCAAGCACAGCAGGCAGTGCTCTGTGTAGTTGGGTTTTGGTCTTGAATCCGGTAAGGATAGAGGAAATTCCAAGCTAACAAAAATTAAATGTCTCAGTTTCTGCAATACATTTAGCTTTGAACTGTGTGGAAAACGAGATTGATCTATATCTTGTTCAAGAGCAGCAAGTCAACTGTTTTGCTGAAATTTTAAAAACGTGGTAAATTCATTAATTCCCTGTTGAATAAAAGTAGTTTATGGCCATTTTAAATTCCAATTAGCTTACTAAACTGTATTTCAAAACTATATTTAAGCCTTCACCAAGTGATATGTTTGGCCATTCGGCACAGAGCCGCAGCATGGGTTTCGCCTGGGTTTTGCAGGGAGGCTACTTTCTCGCTAATGTACTTCGACTCCGATGGCTTCATAATTAAAGATGGCAGCTTCACAGAGAGAAAGGGAATGGCTCAAGTGAGTCGAGACACTTATAAAATTTAGAATTCCATCGTATTTCAGTTTATTTTCATGATTTTGGTAGAGAAAAAGGGCTGCAAACATAAAAATCTTCATGAAATGTCAGCATTGAAATTGTCAAAAAAGAAACAATGATGAAAATAAAACTGTAAAATTAAAACTGTAAAACTGTACATTTCTGGGATAAAAAACTATTGACTACAAGAAAACTTCATTTTTCTGCCTGTTGTTTTGAGATTGAGGCAATGACTTATGCATGAGGAAGAAAGGCTTGGTAAAGCAGGGTACACTCCGCATACCGCAAGGAGGGTGGCCTGCCTTGCTTTAATTTAGGTCCGCCCTGCTTTCATGTCCGCTCTGCATGAAATGTTAGCGCCCTTCGGCTGCCCTCCGCCAAATTACGAGACACAAAAAAGAATAAGCATATCATTTCCTCAGCGTCACAGCTAATAGAACAGAATCCCAGTGTAGCATGAGCTCTGTTTCACACTGAACTTCATACGTCTGTCCTTTCTAGGCAACAAGTGGTCTCTGATTGGCGCATTCAAATGACGTATATTGGCAGAACCCCTCGCATAAGTCGTATGGGGCATGTTCAAGATGGAAAGGTCTCCTGCTAAGGTCTCGCAAGGGAAGGCTCCCATGTTTTGAACAACACGTAAGTTCTCGCAGGTATGCAGGCTGCATACTTGGGTTTGCATCAAATTTCATCAAAAACAAGCAGTGCGGAAATGGATGTCATCTTGAAAAGAAAGGCAAAACTGCTCACCTTTGCTCTCCCTCATCTACGCAAGACCAAACCTACTTTAATTATTCAAAATGCAAGCACTTGTGAGTTTTCGATATACCCCCGATCTTGAACAAGCCCCTGCCAAACACTGCAACCAAACAACGCAAAATCGATTTCTTCAGTCAAAAAAGTAAAATCAACAATGATCACAACCAGGACACGCCACAAGCAGGCCAGTCTGAAGCGGTAGACAGCACGGACAAGGGAGAGGAAGGAGAAATTGTTCCAACTGAAGAATACACAGGGAATCCAGTGAAGGTATGTGAGCAACTATTATTACTGAATGATTTGTGACAATTATTATTATGAATAATTATTAACATAATTATTATGTTTTTGGTCCGACCGCCGCTACCCTACGTGTTAACGCGTTAACTTCAGTAATATTTCAATTACAAATTTCTAGTTTTGCATATCAGTAAGTATCATAAAGAGGAAGAACTGATTCGATTTTGGACAATTTACAATTTCTAGATTGGCCACCAGGGGCCAAAAACAGAAAAATCACTGTTTTTATCATATCTCTGAAAATATTTGTCCGATTGACCTCAAATCAAGTGCAAATGAAAGGTCATGACCTGAGAATGTGTCCCACGATGATATTATACCTGTTTGGTTCAAAATTTTGACACAAGGTGGAGCTTTGTCACATAAAATTCACCAATTTTGCCGTATCTTTGGAACCATTTGTCCAATTGACATGACACTATGTGCAACTGCAAGGTCATGACCTCACAACGTGTCACATGATGACATCATACCTGTATGGTTCAATATTTTGCCACCAGGTGGAGTTTTGTGATGGAAAATGACCATTTTGGCCATATCTTCAGAACCGTTTGTCCGATTGACCTGAAATTAAGTTCAAATGAAAGGTCGTGACCTGAGGAGCTTTATACTGTATTGGGTCTATTCAAGGATTGGGGAATTGGAGGATTGGGGGCGTTCGGGGATATACCCCAAGCATTCGCCTCTGACGGCATAAGCCTAGTTATAATTGATAAAGGCCGCTGGACAGCGTGGGTTTAGCAGCATAACTCCATAGTGAAGCAGTTTCCGTGGTCTTGTGTCTTGCGATTGTATTTGTACAGCTGCGGAAGTGCCAGTTAATTTACTACCTTTAGTACTCATAGAATAACAATTCAACTGAAATTCCAGTGAGCATCACTGTTCTTGAGACAACACACTACACAGGGAAATTGCAGCACCCCAAGTTCATGTCAATAACCATTTGTAATTTGATATGGGCCTACTTTGATGTAATGCGGCAGCACCTGAGGGAATCTTTATTGAAAAAAGAATTATGAAACTGCATGCCACTAAACATTTTATTTTTAATCGGAATGCTACATTTTTTAATGGAAGTATTACCACAAAATTAGGTTTCTTAATGAAAGCATTTGACACAATTATTTGGGTGTTTTTATGTTTCCACTTGACAGGATTTTGGCACGATAAAGAGTGTTCCTGATCATATTGCTCAAGTGTATTTTTTGCATTAAAAGTGAAGAGAAAAATCACTTACATGTATGAAAGGGATATGAAAAAATCTATGAACTGTTATAAAAAGAAAAAGCAATTGTGGCAAAGCTTCCAATACAAGCCAAAATGAAATCAACAGTATTAAATCACACAAATTTAAGTGGCATTCAACTCGGACCACAATACTGAGGGTTTAAAAGATCATATCCATACTTGTACAAGTCCATACTTGTAAACAGATGTAAAACTGCCATACTAGTCTTTCAAATGCCACCAGTATGCACAAAATACATGTTGAAAAACCAAAATTTTCACTCATAATCAGACATAGTAAAGTTCAGGCCCGGCTCAATGCACACAGCTGGTGGGGGAAAGGATTGAGGGTGAAGCCCACATATGGTGTCAGGTCCAGCTCATCCTCAGATACCCCTGGTGGAGGGGTGAAACGGAACCTCTGCAGGAGGAAGGTGAAGAAGAGGAAGAGCTCCATCCTGGCCAGGCTCTCTCCCAGACAGGCCCGTCGCCCTGCAAAAAAGAGTGGAAAACACATAAATCCAACTTCAGCGTCTGTGTTGTTGAAAGATGAAAATATTTTCATTTATTCCACTGTGTTGACCTGCCAGTGTTGCAGTACGATGCGAGTCCCGATTTTTTAGGACTCGTGACTCGAACTCGGACTCGGAAGATAGAGATAGAGATGTTGATAGATGCCAAATTTATATATTTTTCTGTAATATACTCTAATTCTTAAAAAGATAATGATATTAACACATTTTTTCCTTATTTTTGAATTAATAATTTTATTTATTTGCTTGTTTTATTGAAAATAAATCTGTTCCAGTGGAGTAAAACTTCATTTCCTTTGTTGTGGGAAAAAGCAATGTAAAACTTTGAAACAATGTGAAAAATATGATTTGCTTCCCACTTACTAGTTTCTTGCAAAAAATGCACTTAACCCTTCTGTTCTGTACAAAATAAAATATCAGTGGATTGACATCTTTACTCACGCCGTGCTCATAAATCCTGGTTTGCACATACTGTATGTTTGTATGGGCAAATGTGAACGAAAACCTCACAGCACAGCAATATCATCAACATCTGGTAGGCATGAGGTCTGTTTCGTTGTTTTTTATCCTGGTTGTTTGCTTTTGGACACTCCATCAACTTGCATGTTTCATGAGTTTGAATGTGAATCAGAATTGACTGATCTATTAAAAAACCATCGCTAAATCGTTTGGCTTGAAATATGACAGGTGCATCCGCTTGTGAGTGCTCTGTTGGCTCCAGGTAACGGTGACTCGACTCGGACTCGACTCGTACACTTTCTTTGGTGGCTCGGACTCGAATCTGACTCCTCTTTGATAACTCGGACTCAAACTCGAGCACTGGGGACTCGAGACTTGACTCAGACTTGAGAGATGGTGACTCAACTACAACATTGTTACCTCCAGAGAACGGCATAAAGGCATCTCTCTTGATGAAGCAGCCCTTCTCATCCAAGAAGTGACCGGGGTTGAAGCTGTGAGGGGTCTCCCACTCCTCCTCATCATACAGCACTGATGTCAGGAGTGGAATCACTGTTGTTCCCTGTGTAACATACAAATGGAGATGTACGATGCAGAGAAGAAACCAGAACAAATAAGAGAAAAGGAAATGAAGCAAGCAAGAGAGGGAAGAATAAAGATGAATACCTTCCTGATGATGTACCCTTGGAAGGTGACATCACAGCTGGTGGTGTGGAAAATGCTCATGGGTACAATATTAGCCAGTCTCTGAATCTCATGGATCACAGCGTCTGTGTAGGGAAGGTTTTTCCTGTCTTCCACCCGGGGTTCTCGTTCCCCAATGACCCGACTTAACTCTTCCTGAACCTGAGCTACATTCCAAAAGAGAAACACAAAAGATGTTAATTTTTTTTTCCGTCAGGAATCCCAAGGTCATAATTACAACCCTAATGAGTACTAAAGTGTGAGTTCATGTAGAATTCTGATCTTGTATCCTTTTTCGTATGTATTTCATATGTGTGCATTTTCTCACCCTGTATGTGGGGATACTTGGCCATCAGCAGAAGGCCCCATCTTAGGGTAGCTGCAGTTGTGTCTGTCCCTGCTGCAAACAGGTTCCCTACAGTATACTTGAGGTTTTCATTGTGGAAGTGGGAAGCTGGCTGGTCTGATTCCTGAGAGGAAAAACGATGGATTGTCAGACATACAACAAAGAAACAACACGTAACTAGTTTGGCAGGTGTATTGACTTCAGTACAATATGGTTTCGTAGGTAGCAGATAGTAATTCAATTGAGTCTCCATTTGTCCCCATTTATACCTCCTGCTGCCGAACTAAAAAGGCATCCACAAGTCCCCTGAGGTCCTGAGGGTTCAATGTGTCCTTGAGTCCCTTCGCCAACTCCATGATCTCGTCGACAACATCTTGAGTTTTCTTCAAAAGCTGGGTTCGTTTAACCAGCCACTGGCTGCAGCACCACCGTAGCCAGGGAAACATGTTGTACACCTGTGGAATCCAGCCCAAAACCCAATACAACTTCAGATCAGAAGATCAAAAAAGTTTGATTGCTTTAAGAGAAAGCCCAACCCCAGTCTTTTCTGTCCCTAATTTGGAAAATCACCAGTAACTTTGTCACCTGCAGTTTAATTATGAAAGAACCTGGGCCAAACTTCTAGACACAGAAATAGAATCACAAATATTATTATTCATGTTATAAAATTACATATGGTAGAACTTGTCAGTTAATGGGGCAATAGTTGCAAAGCAAATTCAACCAGACAATGTGACGCACGGCCTCATACTCACTCATTATTGATCTCATAACTGCCACAAGTCTACTTAAGCGGCTTATCTGCTTTTGCCTTTGCTGCAAAATGTATTGTTCTGTTACTTTATACTCAGCTGCAGATAGTAATCACTCATAGCCAGCAATTGTATGACTCATCACTCACTGCTAGTTAACATCCCATCTCCACCCCAGCATCCACCTTTAGCCTCTGAATATTTCCTGGGTGGATTCAGTCAGACTCTGCCTCGTATCCTCAACCTTTGTTGACCACAGAGTACGTCAACGTCAGAACCTAAATGCCAAATTTGTTCAAGGAGTCTGATATTGAAAAGTAATTCTTCTTTGTTACGTTAAACAGTACTCTGATTTCCACAGTGTCTAACAGCCCAGAGAAGGTTGACTTTGAAGACTACAAGTTTGCCATTAGGCCTTCCTTCTCCACTTAAGTGTTCGAAACACATGACTTGAAATCCCAGCCATTTTTTTGTATGAAAAGTACCGAATCTGTAGCAGCTCTTTCTGTGTGCCCTGCTCCCACACACAATCTTGCTAGATGTTCTCACCACTAATCCCGGTAGCTCTAACATCACTTTTTACTGTATTTGTCAGCAATAATGCTCAGGCTGAACTCAATTAATGTCACAATTTACATCAAGATGCTTTTTGTACAACAACCATACTGATTATGAGCCGAGGGGTCCGAGACAATTGAGGATGAGCGCAAGTACCGTTTCACGCCGTCTACGTGAGCAAAACATGTGTGCACACAGCCCCTACAGAAAACCCATTTTTTTGCCCATCAACAGGAGTAGGAACTCTTCACTTCTGACTGGGGGCACCCGCATCGGAGTCATTTTTTGACACTTTATTTCACTGTTTCTGTCTGAGAATGGAAAACAGGCACTGTCGCTGACCGACACCACTGAGGGCAGCCATGCGCAAAAACTGGGTTTTCTGAAGGGGCCGTGCGCACGCATTTGTTGCCCACATAGACGTGTCAAACGGAACTTGTGCTTACCCTCCCTCAGATGTCTCGGACCCCTCGTTTCATGATCAGTTTGGGTTGTTGTCCAGAATCTGTCACGTACAAGCTGTAACCAGATGTGGCACTCTTGAGCTACCATAGTCACTCGTGGCTGCCCTAAGCGGGGTCGGTCAGTGACAGTGCCTGAGTTCCATTCTCGGATAGACAGCCGACTGATTTTTGAACAGTGACAGTGCAAATGACGCATCACCGCTTGGCGGCGGAGACCTGCCCGTAACGTGCTAATGGCTCTTTTTCTCTCTCCTGTGCCACAAGCTGTTCCATTTTCTTGATGCAGTAGCAAGTCAAGTGTCACTATACACATCACAAATAGCTCAACATTTGTGATTACTGAAGTGCTGAAGTGAAGGATTACAATACCATGTGCTTTTCTTTATTTCCATTCGCACCTCACTGGTACAGCAATAAAAATCAACTGATTCTTCAATTCGCCACAAATACAGTACATACCTCACCATTGCGTTTTTAATGGTGCTAAGTATATATTAGTGAGGAATGACTTCATTTCAAATATTGATGAGGACACTGCAAACCTGCAATCTGCAACTTAAATTATAACGTGACGGAACCCATGGGTGGGGCTAGAGCTGGCTTCTGAAACCTATGAGCCAAAAAGCAATGTCAATTAGTCAAATAACTTTACCCCTACTGACTTTTTTTAATCTGATGTCCAGTTGTAAAGGTCTCTAATACCAATCGATTTCTTGTAGGTTTTGTTGCACCGTCGTTGTATTATTTACATTACATTTTATATCATGCTTTTACTTACAACCATGTGATGTTAAATGTCCTATCTGACCCCGTGCTTTCCTCTGTCCTTTCTGACTAAAGGCCCTGGCCACACTCCCTGCAGTTGCGATGCGTATTCCGCAAGCGGAGCACTGCAACCGCTTGACGCATGCAGCTCGGTCACACTGCCTGCGTATGTGCAGCGGCAGGTCTGCCGCGGGCTCCTCCTTCCAACTCTGTCTCTGCACGACTTTGCCCAAGAAATCACTATAACATAATATTATTTCGTCTCGCATCGTTATAGCCTACTACACATGATTTATATTTTGTATTGACAGTGGGGGAAGCATGCTTGAGCGTATCATACAAACAATCTAATTACACGATCATATTACAATACACATCAAACCCTTCTGAATTGGTCATGCTCTTTCCGGAGGTAATTTCGGGGTAGGGGGAGGGTGGCGGGATGTGGAATGTGCTTTCAAAAGCTAACTAATTTACATTAGTTGAGGTTGAAATCATTCGTAAAGGCTACGCGCCGAACGACCGAGAAAGGAACAGTTCAGACAATTCAGAAACTGGCTGATGTGCTGTGCGCTCGTCTGGCCATTATATCCAAAGGATGTTTCCATATTGTATCCAGCTTAGTTTATTTTCTGTCTTTACAAGTGGAAACAGTCACCTGAACTCGCTGATAAAAGTGGGGAGATGTATGTTGGTTCCGTAATCACATGGGTGTCATGGCCAGAGTGAGAGATACAGAAAAGTACTGCTCTGATACTTTAATCATCAACATAATAAGGCATGCTCATTGGCTTGGCACTGCAATTAATGGCATATTCCCGCATAATCTAGACATCTAAATCCAAAATAAAACGAGCAACGTCATATTTAAGTGTTTCAAAAATAAGTTAAGAATGACTAAATACTTCTCCATATATCCCCTTTAATGACAGCAGCTTATGATGGAAGTCGCACATCTACATCTATAATATATTTGAAGTCGATGTCTGTCTGTCTGTGTGTATGTACACGTTTTTCTCCTACATTTCTCAACCGAATGTCACCAAATTTGGTGTGAATATCCACTTGGACACCAAGAAGGACTTGATTTTTGAAAAACGGTCATGCATGCAGCTAGTGTTTCAATATTTCACGAAGCATTGCTGAGTTCAGCGGAAGGGATTATGTCCATATAAACGAGCTTTTAATATGATAAACATGCCGGAAGGGTGACATTTTTTGTTTGTCTCTTCATGCTTGCAACAGACAGGCATCCTCTGCAATTTTGCATATTTATGGCAATATGACTGTTCCTGACCGTCGTTTTCAGCTCTACTTTGCCTTTTTCTGCATGCGTAGTGCGGGAAAATTTGGCAAGAGTCCGAATCTGTATTTCCCGCAAGGTAGCAGTACGGCTTTTGCATACGTGAGATGCACAGCTTCGGCATGTAGTGTGGCCGCTCTCCCAATAACATGGGAACCGAAACGAAAATACGCACGCGATGAGCGGAATACGCATCGCAACTGCAGGCAGTGTGGCCCGGGCCTTAGCTTCCCCTTCCTTGTTTCCTGTGCCAGTAGCATGCTTTTTTTTCACGTTACTACGTGATCAATTCAACCCAACAGCTGCATAGTCTATTGGCTCGGGCATGAGCTGGTGGGTGGAGTATTCCGTCCTAATAAGGGTACAGTAGGCTACACGCGGTTCGTTTCACTCTTCTTCATAACGTTCCTGGAGCTTGCGCCCCGAACGGGAGACGGAGTGCAGTACGCGAAGTCATGAGTCGTGTTTTCTTGGCCGACCCGAAATTATATATTAACCCCCCCCCAAATATTATTCCTGATTTGCCCAAATCTCGTGACCCCACTTTTGAAAGGTCTTCGTCAAATTTATCGTCAAATGTGACTTACAGATCGTCAAACTACAGGAGAGATCGTCAATTTCGAATTTACGAACGGATAGCGTGAGCCCTGCATGGGCGTGCATAGATTTGGGTTTGCAGTATGTATGCCAAAAGATGCTGTTGCTGCGATGATTGATTTCCATCCCCTGGTATTACCAACGAACCTAAGATTCGGCAATAATGCTAAAACCCGGGGGCATATATTGAGTAATGCAGGCCTTCATAAATTCTAATTCTAAATGGAGTCAGATTTGAAACGAGAGTAAATACAGTAACTGTTATGATTATTTTGCAGTGATCACTAATATGTTTGATGTCCTGCCTCTTTCTGGTGTAATATTTAAATGTTCGCATTGGATTATTCACGGCATGGCGGCAGATTAGATATGTCCGTGATTACAGCATGGCCCCGTTTGCGAACGGAGAAAGTTTATTAGTATTATTCTATTTGCCTCACAACAGCCTAAGTACACACATGAACCTTCGCTCCCAGCTCATCCGTCGTTGGTTTAGCTGCGTGGGTTTTCCATTGTTGTAATATTCTTTTTATGAAATGCTGTGTTAGTTTTACGCCAGATGTAACGGGACACACGCCTTCCAAAATGTTCAACTTCGGTCTCATCAGTCCACAGAATATTTTCCCAAAAGTCTTGGGGATCATCAAGATGTTTTTTGGCAAATATGAGATGAGCCTTTGTGTTCTTTTTGGTCAGCAGTGGTTTTTGCCTTGGAAATCTCCCATGGATGCCCTTTTCCCCAAGTCTCTCTCTTATTGTTGAATCATGAACACTGACTTTAACTGAGGCAAGTAAGGCCTGCAGTTCTTTAGATATTGTTCTGGGTTCTTTTGTGGCCTCCTGGATGAGTTGCGCCCTTGAAGTACTTTTGGTGGGCTGGCCATTCCTGGGAAGGTTCACCACTGTTTCAAGTTTCTGCATTTGTGGATAATGGCTCTCATCATGGTTCGTTGGAGTCTCAAAGCCTAAGAAATAGCTTTGTAACGCTTTCCAGACTGATAGATTTCAATGACTTTGTTTCTCATCTGTTCTTGAATTTCTTATGATTGCGGCATGATGTGTTGCTTTTTGAGATCTTTTAGCTTACTTCACTTTGTCAGACAGGTTCTATTAAAGGGATTTCTTCATTCAACCGGTCTGGCAGTAATCAGCCCTGGGTGTGGCTGGTGAAAATGAGGTTAATCAGTTAATTCATGATTTACCAAGGGGGGCAATAACTTTTTCACAAAGGGCCAGGTTGGTTTGGATAGCTTTTTTCCCTTAATAAATGAAATCATCATTTAAAAACTGCATATTGTATTTACTTAGGTAATCATTGTCAGATATTAAATCTGAAACATTTCAGTGAAACAAATACGCAACAAAGTAAGAAATCAGGAAAGGGACTCTCATACTGCATACTCTCACACTCAAAATGCATGTAACCTTCAACTCTAGAGAATTTTAAGGGGAAAAAAATCCCCGACTAAGAAATAATTATTTTTCATTAAATCACCTGTTCCACAATTATTGGCACCCCTAACAATTCCTGGGAAATAAATGTAATTGAAGTATTTCAGTCATTTCTACAGTAGTTTACAAAGTTGATCAGAGTATCAAGGAACATTTAATTAGTAATTCGTCACTTCCTGTTTCCCTGGGGTATGAATATGACGTGACACAGAGGCCATTCCTCTTATCCACTCTTCCACAAAAGACAAAGAAAGACAAAGGAACACACCATTCAAGTAAGGAAGGCACCTCATGCCCACTGTGAAGTATGGGGGAGGATCGGTGATGCTGTGGGCCTGTGTCTCTTCCAGAGGCCCTGGGCACCTTGTTAGGGTGCATGGCATCATGAACGCTTTAAAATACCAGGACATTTTAAATCAAAATCTGGTGGCCTCTGCCTGAAAGCTGAAGACGGGTCGTCACTGGGTCTTTCATGCAAAAATCATTCATCAAGTGCTCCCACTGTACACATCATATCTTTAAAACTATGTGCAACAAGTCGACATGGTCTACAACATCCCCCGCCAATCGTGCGCTTCTCATTTTCGAACTCAATCAAGGCCTTTATGGTCTGAAGCTACACACCAAATTTGGTTGCTGTATCTGTAGTAGTTTCTGAGTAAAGCTGTCCCCTTTATCTCAGACGGACGGACGGACGCACACACGGACGGACGGACGGACGGAGGTCAAACCTATATCCCCCTCCCACTTCGTGTTGGCGGGGGATAATAACACCTTGAAAACCTTATTTCAGAATAAGGTCACATATTGGCATTAAACTTGACATCAATAATGAAACATCATTTCTGTTTGTTTTTGCAAGCAATTGAACACCCTGATCTTGACTCCCCTGAGATTAAATGAGGTTTGCAAATTACTGCTTGCTGTTTTCATTTACATTTTGCACATTATCCAAATTCTTCTGGAATTGAGCCTGTAAATTACAGCCATTAATGTCTTTAAAAGAATTTTGTACCTGTAGGACCAGCCTCTACCACTTATGCCATTTTGGTGTTATATTATTATTTTTAAAGTATGACAAATATAGAAATTTCTACATTTAAACAAAAGAATAGTTGCAGAACTGTACCTGTATTTCAGCGGAACCAGCAAGGCGTACAGTGTCATTTGCCCGGGCAACCATTTCTCTAAAGGTGAGGTCAGCGTAGTCAAAGCGGGTGCCATACATGATGGCGCAGATTACGTTTGAGACGGCGCAGTTCACGGGCTTAGTGGTGTCGAAAGGCTGACCTAAACACCAAAAAGGAAAACTCCTGTTGAAAAAAACATCCCTCCACATTACAAAGCTGTCCTGTCTCGGGAAAACATAATAATGCACATCACCAAATGGAAATTAACCCCGTACTATATTCTGCCAAAATAACTTCACACTCTTTTGGAGGTCGATAAGTTGAACATACAAGAAATGAGGATTTAAATAATGATTTTATTTAATTCTGTACTCATTAAAGATGATGTATCATAAAAATAATGTCCATAATGTAACCAGTTCCACCGGAAATGCTACGGAAATGTCCAAGAGTGACAATGGTAAGTTACAACTTGAATAAGAGCAGTGCGCAGGCGATTACGTATGGTTTGGGCAGTCACACAACCTCTAAACAATTCATTCCTAGTGGACGTTGCAGTGACAAATTGATTATGCAAATGACGTAAGACAATTTGTCGGTCTTCTGCTTTTGACGTCACTTGTGGGCTAACCGAACGAGGTCGGTCAGCTGTGGTGTCAGTTTGTTGGAGACATGTCCGAAGAACATGGATAGTCTGTCGACTGCATCCAATAACCCTTGCAACGTCAGTGACGGACGTTTCCGTATTTAGCAGGCCAATGGCACGTTCATGCTGAATGTTTGACAGCCATGGCATTGAAAATCAACGAATAATTAACTGTAAAAGCTTGTTTTTCCGAGATGTCACTCTAACGTGCTAACATGAGCTCAGTTGCACATCTCTCATATGGTCACGTGACTAGGAACACGAGAAAACATGGTTCTAGCTTAAAGTACGCTCGCATGTGCTACGTACTATCAGCCAAAAATCCATCACAAAGCATGGGAAATTATACCCACTGTCTCCTTAGAGATCTACCCATCTGCCAAATAGAGTACAGCTGCTTCTTTGGGGACCATTACAGCATGGCAGAAAGTAAGGGCAATGTTTGATAGAAGTGACTACATTATTTGTTGATATTCACCTTCTACTTACACAGGAAATCAGTCAACATTTTTTCATTAAATGTTGATGAATAAAATTGCATTGAAAGTTACTCTTTTTTTTCAGCGATAGTATAATGCTAACCTAAGGCAACAAAATAGTTACTCAGAGTCTTAAACTCATGCAGAAGCACAAAACAGAACCTGGCAATGTGTGTTCTCCTACAAAGGCTTCATAATTCAAGATTTGAGCATCTCAGAGTGGAAAATACTGTAAATGAGGCAAGATACTTGAATCATTAAGAATACTATCTAACTTTTTATGATTTTAGTACAAAATAAGGGGTGCAAACACCAAAAATCATATCATATTTTTAACAAAAATCAAATTTGCCTCTTGAAGCTGAATTTTAATTGTATTGGGCGAAGTCCCGCTGTGTTTGGTCTGCCTGGATCTTCTGGTGGTGGTGAGTTCTTCGGATCTGGAAGTTGGAGGTCTCCTAGACACTCTCAACCTCGCGTTCGCCCACCAGGACTTCCATCTGGCTCTGATCCCACGGGCACAAGGGAGGCTGCCGTCCAAGCACGCACTGGAAAGAAGTGTGTCCTGTGAAGGCCCTCTTCAGGGATTTCTGGGCGTACTCCACCCGGGGCAGGTATTTGGACCCCTTTCTCTGGCGCTGATGGCAGTAGGAACTTCTCCAGGTCTTGGATGATTCTCTCCACCTGCTAATTGGCTTCGGGGTGGTATCCCAAGGTGAGGCTCATGGTGGCTCCCAGTTTCCTGAAGAAAGCCCTACACACTAAGGATGTGAATTGGGGCCCATGGTCAGAGAAAATGTCCTCCAGAAGGCCAAAGTTGTGAAATATCTGCTCAAATATTGCATGTGTGGCTTGGAGCGCAGATGGTAAGGCAGCAAATGGCATAAATTTGCAGAATTTTGAAAACCTAACGACAATCACCCGGATTCAGGTGTTACCTTCTCATGGAGGTTGATCGGTAAAAAAATCAACTGCGAGATGGAAGAATGGATGATGTGGGACAGGTAGTGGACTGAGTTTATCCACAGGCAGCTATCTGGCATCTTGGACATTACACCAATTGCGCAAGAGCGCACAGCTGCCTCCATATCAGAAGCCAGCCGGGGCCAGCAATACTTCCGACTGATGATGTTAGCTGTTCTCTTAACTGCGGGGTGCCTGCTGACTGGGATATAAGGGACCAGACAATCACTCTCTCTTGAAGATTAGCAAGAATGACCGTCTTACCCACCAGCACCAAGGTAATAGGGGATTCCTCTTGTTCTCCTTCGCTATTTTCCGGTCCAACTGCCACTTGATTGGGGCGAGGATGTAGGTGAAGGGCAGAATCAGCTCTTTGGCTTCTGGATCCCTCTCTACCTTGTATCTTTGGGATAGTTTGTCTGCTGTGATAGTCTTCAAGCCTGAGCGCTAGGTTATTGGAATTGAAGTTCCAACCTGGCCTGCCATGGTTTCAGGTACTCCAAGTTGCAATGGTTAAGACGAGGAATGGATGACGTGCCCCCTCAAGCCAGTGTTTCCACTCCTTGAGCGCTAGCTTGACTGCCTGCAGCTCCCGGTTTCCAACATCGTAGTTGACCTCTGTGGAGGTGAGCTTGAGTGAGAAATTAGCGCAGGGATACAGCTTTTCTGGTGTCCTATGTTGCTGTGACAGGATAGCTACTACGCCCTCATTGGAGGCACCAACTTCCACAATGAAGGGCTTATCCGAGTCCGGTAATTTGAGAATAGTAGCAGTAACAAACAGATTTTTAGGTCAGTTGAAGGTGTACTGAGCTTCCGGATTCTGTCCCAGGTTCTTGAGTTTCCCCTTGAACACCCGCGTTAAGGGACGGGCGACTGCACTGAAGTTCTTTATAAAGCAGCAATAGAAGTTTGCAAATCATTAAATCCTCAGATTTCTTTATCGTCCATGGAATTGGCTGTTCCGCTACTGCCTTCACTTTCCTGGCTTCCATAGCCACTCCCTCTCGTCCGGTCATGTAGCCAAGTGGAGGAGACGGTGGATTGATGGAAAACACACTTCTCTGTTATGATATAGGGATGATGTTGTAGTAGGCGTTCAAATACTCTCCTCACCTTTCACATGTTCATCATTAGTACAGGAGTAGATGAGGAGGTTGTTGAGGTAGCTGATGACAAATCTGCCCAGCATCTCTCACAGTAGGTCATTAATGAATGACTGGAGTACAGAGGGGGCGTTGATAAGGCTGTACGGCATGACGAAGTACTCGTAGTACCCGGAGGTGGTGCTAAAGGCTGTCTTCCACTCGTCTCCTTCTCTGATACGGATCAGATTATAGGCATTGCGGAGGTTGAGCTTTGTGAAGATGGTCGCACCTCTCAGCCGCTCCACAGCATTGGTGACCATGGGGAGTGGATATCAGTATTTCACCATGACGTCATTAAGGCCTCTGTAGTCTATGCAGAGGCAGAGACCCCCATCCTCCTTCTGGACGAAGAGAAAACTCGCTGACGCCAGTGAAGTGGAAGGGAAAATGAAGACCTGTTGTAGGGTTTTTTGTACATACTGTTCTATTGCTTGAGTTTCAGCCTCCGATAGGGGGTACACATGCCACCTGGGGATGCACACAAGTTAAAAGGGTGTTCAAAATGCGTCTTTTATTCTTTCATTATTTGATTGAGTGTCCAGAACGTGTTTCATTCATCATCTCCATGACATTAGCTTTCCGTAGAGTTATAATTTGCCCATTTTCTGATTTCTCAATACATTACTTACGTACGTTACTTCTCAATACATTACAATACATTACTACATTGATCATCACTCCCCAATATCGTACATGAACTTATCTGAGGAGAGCGATGAGGTTACAGTCCTGACATCAAACTCTTCGTTCTGCTTTTGTAACAAATATCTCAATGGGAGTTGGCTGACTGAAATGGGGAAATGCCTGCGATCTAGTTTCAGGCAGTCAACTGGAGCGGCCCAATTACCTCACAATTTATATCCTCTGCAAACACACCCTCACAATATGGCAGTCTATTTAAGCTGAGATGATCTCTGGGCCCTCCCTCTGCTTGTACATGCATTTCTGCAGTGCACCAGTAAGGCTGCCAGCTCCTCAGCTCCATCACTACTCCAACATCTCCAGCAGGCTCTGGCTAAAAGGGGCGGGGAAGAAAGTTTATCTTCACTCTCCAATATATCATATAAACTTCTCTGCGGGGAGTAATTAAAGTCTGGATGCCGAACTCTCAGTATGTTCCGCTGTTGCAACAAACATTTCGACGTGCGTTGACAGACTGAACGCAGTCAATTTCAACGACATTTTCTGGAAGCATGGACTATTGGATTAAGAACAATTGATTACATTTTGGAATGGCTTTGAATTCATATATGGCCACCACAGCCATATTTATTCAGTTCTTGGTGAGAAATGTGATTTCAGAGGAATGCGCTCTCTGAGGGCATTCTAATTTATTTATGCATTCATTACTCACTTGCATTTGGTCTCTGCTATGCTGCTCAGCCGCGGACCATTTTTGGCTATGGTGTGATCAGTTAGACTCTGTTGCAGTGACTGATTCAGTGTCAGCATTTTTGCTGCCTTCATGACCACCGTAACCTGATTTTATCTTTCTTTGAAATACTACTTGATGAAAAATATACATACATGTCTTGTACTATGGAGGAGGTTACTTGCTTGTCTGCACAATGAATATTTGGCTGTGGTCAATATCACTGACAAATGAGATTGGTCATGTGAAACGAGAGGCAGAAATTTGAGTTTGCAGCTTTTTCCAAAATGTTGATAGAATTCAGGCCGTTTTATCTCACCTTTAAAATTCTCAAACACCGCGATGAGATGCCGTGATTCCTCCGCGATCTTTTCCTCACTCCCCCTCTTGCCCATTCCAAAATCGCGCAGGGTAGAGAGAGAGAAGCGTCTCATTTCCTTCCAGGAGTTTCCATTGGAAAACAGAACACCTGGGAGAGGGCAGAATGTCATGGGGTGTAAAATTTCATAACGATTTTGTGTGGCTTCTGCTGAGCAACAGCAGCAACTGGAATCGTGAGAAGTGTCGATCTGGTATGATCATTCCGGGATCTTGATATCACAGGCTATGGTGGTCTTTTAAATGTGATTTTTTTCACATCCGATAATGCCAGGACGCATTAATTGTCGAGTCTGTGTGTCCCGATCAGCTAGATCACATGCTGAAGTAGCTCACACTTAGTTCAGATGTGTGAATGATGTGTGAACATTATGTGGGCACAATCCAGACATCAAATGTACAGTATTGTCTCGTGTCATCTTCCTGCAGCAGAACAATTCCTCTCCTGAGCAGGTAAAACAAAGGGAAGATAATCAGAGTTGGAGGAAAAGTGGGGCTTAGCACAGCTTAGATCCGCTGTCTTGTTACACTGTTGTCCGACACCATTGTGTAAGCTGAACGTGAGAGCAGTCACAGAAACAATGCAATATTTTTTTGGAAATGATTGACATTTCAGCACTGAGGACAACATAAGCTGTGTTGATCACTCCTCTCCGCTGCTCTCGCCTCAACAAAGTGCATCCCTGCCACTATTACAAAGTAAAAACAATTTTAAGAAAGGAAGGAGGCTCTTTCTTGCTCCATGGGTCATTTAGATAGCATCGAAGTGTCAAGTGTGGACACGTATGCGAACACAGCTGCGTTCCCACCTGATGCATCTGATCACAAAAGCTAAAATGGAAAATAGCTTCTGGTCCCACGAGGTTGGACAGAATGTGAGCCCTGTCTTTGCGGGCTTGTCAGACTGTGCTGAAGCCATAAAAAAATAGATTCTTTTGATGTTAGATGAGCTCAAACAGATTAAGGTGTGGTACCGTTTAGGAACCACTCGCAAGAGACAGAAATCCAAAAAGCGTATGCCTTTAATGGGGTCCGAGTCAAAGCCAAAATACACAGGAATTGCCAAGCCACAATACGAAATCCAAAAACAGTATCGACTAGACAGGCGGGGGTCAGAACCAGTAAGACAGATGGGCAGAGGAACAAAAACGATAGGCAAAAAGTCGTAGTCGATGGGCAAAGCTAAGGGTCATACACAGGGCATCCAAACACAGAACTCGTGGTCATACGAAAATAGGTCAAAATCCAGAAAGACAAAAACAGCACAAAAAGGGCAATGGCAAGAATCAGGGTCGGACTATCCAGTAGAAGCGAACAATATTCAATGGCATACGAGGAGCTCTGCACAAAGAAGTAGTGATCAACGTTCGACAAGAGCTGTGAGTGAAAAGACTGCTAATATACACACAGGGAAGATCACATGCTATACAGAAATCAGGTGTAGGGAATGGATCTAATTACATCGGGAGAATCACATGAGGGCAGCCCTAACCACGAAAATTGGCGTAAGACAAAATACGAATGGGAATTACACAAACAGCCTATGACATTTACACAGCTCAGGTCCAGGAGTTCTACGTGCACAGATAACAAGCGTAGGAGAGTGATTAAGCACGTGCGAGAGATTCTTGCTGAAGCTCAGGAGAGGACAGAGACAGACAAGGGGCGGAGAATAAAACAGGGCGATTGCGGAGAGGTAATTAGTCTATTAGTAGCGGTGCAACTTTACAAATTAAACTACAGTGCTCATGAGTAAGGTAGTAATCTTATATATACATGTATTAGTTGTGTTAGTAGACTATAATACGAAATACAAACGTTAGTCTTGTTAGTAATCAGAACAGAAGGGCGAAGGAAGAAAACAAGATTTCAAAGGAATATTTTAAACACCAGAATTCATTTAAATTACCCGAAGTCAGTGAGCACGCTGACGGGGAAGACGGAGTGAACTAAAGAGATCACAAGACAGGGGAGACAAGTGCAATGGAACTGAGACATGGAATGAACCAAAAACCTGAGAGTTACAATAATCAAAAAGAATAAATAAAAGACAATAATCATTAACTCAAAACCAGCAAAAAAACATGACCAAAATCCAAAACCATGACATAGGGTTTGGATTTTGAGCAGACCAAGTCATAGTTATTATGACACCAGATGTTTCCTTCCAGCTGAGATAATTCTTGTGCAACTTATAAGTGTGTTTAGGGTCATTAAATGAAATCCCCATCCAATCACTCCCTTTCCAGATGGCAATGCATGCATGCTGATTTGATCCATGGCTCCATTTATTTTTTAAAACATCACTAGCTTCGTTTTCGCAGACTGAACCCCAAACCATAATATTACCATGTTTTACTGAAGGGGTTAAACGGGCATTTTTGAAATGTTCTCCAACTGTAGGGCGCATATACAAGTTCGACATTGGGGTGAGAAGAGTTCGAATTTTGATTCACTGGTCCAAAGGACTTGTTCCCAGTCCATTGGTGTCCAATCCTTGAATTTCTTGGCAAACTTAAGTTTTTTTGTTGTTGCCAGCTCTTGGGTGCAACACAAGCAATTACACCATGTGGAAATAGTAGATCTTGATACTTTCATCTCTTCACTTCTAGTGCTATTAACGTCATCACGGAGTTGTCATGCTGTCAACCATTGATTTTTTTTTACTCATCATACATAGATAACGAACATTAGAGACATTTAAACCTTTCCTTTTGCCTAAAAAGTGAAATTCTGATTTGAAGCTTTTATATGAATTTGATATCAAGAAATCAATTTATTTTCTCGTAAAATGGCGAGTTACTGACATAAAACAATTTTCATAATTTGATTCGGAACACCCCACAAAAAAAGTGCAGTCACTGTGACGTCATCGGTTGACATCGCTCACACTGTTTGCATACATACAACGGCATTCGTGTGCGTTGCTGTCTTATTCTCTTTTTCATTTCTGCTGTAGTAGTCATACAAATTTTGACATAAATCAATATTTTTTTTTTGGTGAACAATCTCGCCGTGGCCGACTCTGTGGAAGCAGATTTTTAAAAAAATTTTTATTATTAATATCAAACTGTTATGTTGGTGATTTCTGGTGAGTAAAATTCATTGCTATGCCTGCGCTTCAGCTACTCCATCACTTCAGACATGTTCAGCCATTGAATGCTTTCAATCCTGCATTCATAAACAAAAATGAATAATTTCACAATAATATCTGTTTACAGTTACCGGTACAATGCACAAGTCTCTTTTTTGTAAAGGGACTTTTCAGCTGATTAGGGAATAAAAAATAGATCCCCGTAACATCAGACCACAGACACATGTTATACACGTCTATGGTGACAAAAGTCAAATGATCAATTTCGTTTTCATCGCATTGGCAATATATTAGGACCCCTTTTAGATGTAAAGTGTATAATCATCACTGTACTCTACTGTATCTCCTCCATGCTCTGAAGCCTGTGCTGGGAAACATATCATGCACTCACGCAACTGCATGTATGGATGTGCCATTCTTTAGGAGCTGGAGTACCTGTGCAACCTGATTTAGCTGCTGGCACCACCTTTTCCAACCAGTTGTGACAAGGACACCAGCAGAAGACAAAACTGGAGAATAATCCGTCAGGAAGGATAAGGAGGGAGCCACTGTATCTGGCGACAACATGCACAATCACTCCCTTTCTGAGGGTTGTCTTTTCTTTGCATCTGTTTTCAATTTCATTTGCACCAGAGCGGGTGACAGTGATTCAAAATAACTTGTGATTGACATCCTTGAATTTTAACTGACTTGACGTGATACTATGGTGATAAAAGTGTTCCCTTAATTTTTTTTTTTTTTTTTTTTTTTGCTGTACAGTAAAAATATAACGATACAAATAAATGTATCAAAATTAAACAATTGGAGAAGGCTACATTTTCTGAAGAAAATTTGTGTGCTAGCTTCAGCGAGAGAAGTTGAGGAGGTTGGCTTATAAAATGAAGGTGCTAGGAAACTAAGAGGCAAAGGAAATTACTGAAGAAATGATGAAAAACTGCTGAAATGTAAACTCTAAAGCTGAAAGTAATTGTTTAGGGAATTCTGACTTTTCAGCTGCATCATGACCGAGTCTACTCCGCTTCAACCCAGCTGTAAAAAAAAAAGAATGGTGAATTGGAGTCAATGAGGTTAATATCACATGTTGTGATATTATTCATGGCTCCTTTCTATTTGTGTGCTATTATTAGCTAGTAAGCTCGTGAACACACAGTGCACAGAACGTGTTCAAAACAGGTTAAACTTGAGCATTGAAATTGCTATTACTGCAGATGACATAATCAACAGCTAACTCCCATTAACTATTAAACTACTCAATAAGTACGGAAGAGTTACGCCTGCTGGCTTAGCAAGGATGGCAGTTATGGTCATTTTGAAACCAATATTTCTCCTGTTTTAGATACGATCGTAAATATATCTAGGTTGTGCGAACAGTTGCTTGTATATACTGGAATAGGAGCTTGAGCAATTATTTTCTGCTTTTCAATTTTTTACCGGAAAGTGTTCTCATGGACCAGCCCTGCAAAAAAACTGGTCTTTGCTGCCCTAAATATGCTCTCTTGGAGCTGGTTTGAGCGACTGTACAAACGACGATACCGAAAATTTTTTCACTGAGTTTGACGGAGAAGAATGAAATTTGTCTAACAGTCGTATCAATCGTAATTCGAACAATGATAATGCTGAGGCCAGGAAAAAGTCTAGCAGAGGGAAGAATTGAACAGCAATATCGCTATGCCAATATTTCGCTGAGTCACTCTGAGCCATTTCAGTTAATGGTTAAAGCATTTGGTCCAACGGAGATTTTTGCGGAGGCGTCTCTTCCATACTACTGCCTCTACCTCTCAGATAATAAGTCCAATCTATACGACAGAGATACCAAACTAAAGAGGAGAGTCTACTGAGCAAAATATGTCAAAATTCTGTGTGTAGTGCCAAAAATGTGGGAACATGAGCAAGTTATAAAACTGTTTTTCAGCTTCTTGTCTCATTTAATCAAGGACTTAATGGAGTTTCGGTTTGTGCTCCCGTTGCTTTTCAGCACATCCTGCCAAAACTGACTGTCTGATTGCTTGCCTAGTTGCATTTTCGTGACCAGCACAACTTTTGCTACAGCTTGGATATAAAAATATTTTGGAGTGAAAACTGTGGGAGTTAGAGCAAGTATAAGACTTTTTGTGTTTGCCATTCTAACAGTGACGTCACCAAACTGTAACTTCCCAGAATTTATTGTAATAAAAATTTTTTTTTAAAAATTATAATAAAAATGATAGAAGTTTCATGAATTTAAACAGTGAAGAAATTATGCAAGCTTAACATTTTGCAGTTTGAATGACATAGCTAAAAGTATCACAGAGTAAAAAAAAAATCTACTGAATCAGTACAAGAATGGCATGATTTAATAACACCCCCAAAAAATGGCATTTAAAATTAAATATCTCAGATGCAACATAATTTAGAACAAACTGAATTTTGTAAAATTTTGAACGGAATCAGTAGCTTAAAGGGTGTAGGCGGAGTTAGACAGCCAAATTTAGGCAAAAGAGGAAAAAGTAATCAGAAGAAGTAAGAGAATAGTGTGATGCTTAGCTGAAGCAAGCACACGATTAAAAAACGTACGCATCTGAATGGGCCATAATGATGCATCTGTGGCACCAATAAAACAATTTGATTTCCTCAAAACAATTAACATACAAATCGGGGGGACAAAGGTTGCAGTAAATGTTTGCTAAGCTCCTTAAATCTGGCAAGTTTGTGTGATGGTTTTGCCCTGCAGTCCCTACCCCCTCCTGCTGTCAGCACCTCCACCTCAACGAGCCACATCTCTTGATGCACTGCCATTCTGTGCGATGGAGCCCTGTTCTTTTTGCCGCAGCTCCTCTCTGTTTTTAGTCTTCAAGTTAAATATGTTTTTAGATTTTTTACTCAGCCTGTGTGTATGGTCCCTTATTTGGTTTTGGGTACATGGTCCCAGTGCCCGCCGGCTTCTTGCCTTCTGCCAGCGGGACCAAACCATGACAGTTTGTCCTGTGAACATGTTGTCGTTTTATCAAAGCAACTGAACTGGAGCTATGAGTATCATACTTTTGGAAAGCATATTATAACAGTCACAAACTGTAGTTGAAGTGGCAAATGTTCCTCAGCACCTTCAGCACACTTACATGCATGTAGATTAAAGCTGCCCAGCCCTTAGGTTGTGAACAACATAACAAAACATGAATGGCAAGAACAGGCCTTTCAGCCCAACTTCGCTCGCCAGTTTCTTTATACTATTGTGAATATATCCCTTCAGATACTGAGTGACTCAATGGAATCTAGCTTTAAGTCAAGCCTGCTCTTGAAAACCTCCAAGGTCTCTGCCTCAACAATATGGTCAGGCAAGCTATTCCACATTGAAATTACTCTTTGGGTGAAGAAATATTTCCGAATATTAGTGCTAAATTTACCTTTGGTCAACTTCCATTTGTGACCACGAGTTCTACTCACAACACTTGGTCGAAGGAATCCTACATGATTAACTTTGTTAATCCCTTTAACATATTTAAAGACCTCAATCAAATCACCCCTCAGTCTCCTTTTCCTAAGACTAAAGAGATTAAGAATCTTCAGCCTCTTCTCATAGCTTTCATCTTTTATACCTGCAATTAGCTTAGTGGCTCTTCTCTGAACTTGCTCTAGAGCCTCTATATCTTTCTTAAAGTATGGTCCCCAGAACTGTACTCAATACTCCAGATGTGGCCTCACGAATGTGTTGTACAATCTTCTTTCCTGCAGCTCTTCACTCCAACCCTATCTCTACATACCTAATTCTTCTAATTAGCAGCTGAGTGAGATCTCTTAAGCAGCGTTTGCTAGCGCTCGACTACGACTGTGCAACAACGACCATGCGACAACAACAAAAAATATTTTTGTCGCTAGGTGTGTTTATTGAGATACAACGACAAATAACTGGTTTGGGCCTGGGGTCCTCAGGCACTTACATCATGCCATCAGGCCATTCAACACTAGTACGTTGGTTGGCTGAGGAGATTGTGACTGGAATTGCGGCATTGCTTGAAATGCAATTTTACGGCGTCCATATGATCAGATCGAGTGCAGTTGTAGATGAAGGTATTTTATTTGAGGCATTCCACATCCTCAGTGCTGAGAACTCACTTTCGGGGCATTTTCTTGGGGAAATTGCCCAGAAAGCATGTGTTGTCTCACTGAAAGTGACATTAAATTCTGGGAATCCCCTGTTTTAGTCGCGCGACAATGATCTGGAATGCCCCATCTAGCAATCAGATTTTTTTTCCGCGTAGTCACGTAGTCGTTGTCGCGCACTAGCAAATCCCCCCATCGGAAAACATATATAGCAATAACAAAATTGTGGTAGCCGCATAGTCGTAGTCGAGCGCCAGTAAACGCACCTTTCCAGTTGAATAAGGTGTGGCATTGTTAGGTTCAGAGTGAAAACCTGTAAATCGAAAGAAACAGGTTTGCGCATGTCTTATATTGGTGGTCAAACTAGTGCATGTCCTGGTTTGGACTGGATTACCTACCATGCTCTTTTGTCATGTCTCTGAATATGGGTGCAATTTCTCGGTCCCCAAACTCTTCAGCCTTGTTGATCAGAGCCTGGTTGACAGTCTTATAGCCAGCCAGGACAACCGCCTTCTTCGGGCCCAAGTGTACAGTAAACACGGATCCATATTTCTTAGAAAGCTGGTGAGACAGAACATGCATTAACTTAATTCAATTAGCCTTTCAAATGGCCTACTGCAATCTTTTTTTTTTTTTTTACTTTTTAAATCATAAACACTACAACATGAGAAACTGATCATTTTGATCATTCAAATATCAATATATGGAGGGCTGACTGCAATAAACAGTTATGTCCAATACATAACATCTGGACATAACTGTTTATTGCAGGCAGCCCTCGATATGAAATGATATATTTCTGAATATTGGTCTGAAAAAGCTCTGAGCTTGTCTGGTGTGCTGACTGCTGCCTTTGATTGCATTAAGCACTGTGTTCAACTAATAGATAGGGGCCACAGTGGCACAGTGAGCAGCATTGTTGCCTTATAGCAAGAAGATTGCAGACTCACATTCAGCCAGGGGCCTTCCTGTGTGGTGTTTGAATGTTTTCCTCATGTTTGTGAGGTTTTTAGGTGCTCCCATTTGCTCACACAGCCCAAAGACATGTTGTATGCCAGGCTAACTGGAAACTCAGAATTGCCCTCAGGTATGCGAGTATGACTAACTGCTCTGTGTGCCTCTTGCTCAGGGAAGAGTATCACAACATACGCTTAAGGAAATGCTGAAGTGTCCTTTAATATTTGATTAAAGCATTCAGTGCCAAATATTTTTTTCGGCATTGGCACGGGGTGGGTTCTCTCATCGTTGCACACATTGCATTAAGAAGACAGCAACACGTTTTACAGACCATGGCTTATTTTTATTCAATAGAAAACTGCTGCAACCTGGTGTTTGAAATTGGAACTATCAAAACCCGAGTTAACTTGGACGTGGCACTGAGACAATAATCTTCTGCCCTGAGTATGCTCGGGCGTGGCTCTGAGCGGGTTAAAAAAAAAAATCATTCGAGCCGATAGTCTCTTAAGTCTATGTTTAAATGATTTAAGTGCTCAGTCTAAAGTGCAGAGCACAGTTTCATTCAGGGCATGTCCAAATTCACTTTAGCTAGTTTAACAGCAAACAATCTGAATGTAAAGTAAAGCACATGGTTTAGAGGGGTCATCCTGGGCTAGAAGCAGCTGCAGAATTTCCCGCATTGAAGCAGGACTGCTTCACAACAGGGCCAAAGAGTTCAGCAAGAACACTGTCCCAATCCTGGAGAGCAATGAAGTCTTGATAGGTGTTCCTAATAAACTTGCTAAGAAGAGCATTCTAGAACAGATGGTTAACAGTAACTGATCCCTATCTCGGTGAGGGATATTGAGGCTTAGTTGCTCGCTCCTATTAATAAGGGGAGTAATTACGTATTTCTATTTAATTATACCACTGATAAACACATTAAATAAGAGCTTTACTCAAAAATAGACGATGAAGAGACTGATAGGCAAAGTGTGACAAAGCAAAAATCCAGCAACAGAGGATCTTACTACTCCTACACCTGACTTACTAAGAGGATCTTACAGGAGTAGATGTGTCAAATGAAAGTATTCATGTTGAGTAAAGTTTGGGTTTGTTGTGAGCTTTAGAAAGCAACAAACCCAAAATTTACTCAAAAGGTATTGTAACCTTCATATGAGACAAGCAAGAGTATAAGATTCTGTTTATCACATAACTGAATCATGTAAATTGGCGGGGAAGGAGCTGGATATTGTGCGGGAGGTTGAGCGATACCGGCTAGATATAGTCGGATTCACCTCTACACACAGCTCTGGTGCTGGAACCCTCTTTGATAGGGGTTGGACTTTCTCCTTCTCTGGAGTTGCCCAAGGTGAGAGGCAGCGGGCAGGCGTGGAGATACTTACAGTACTTCCTCTCGGTAGGGCTGGGTATTGTCAGGAATTTATCAATAGCAGAAACGATGCCAATACTGCTTATCAATACCAATACTAATCAAAACTCTTATCAATACAACTCTGCATTATTATTTGGCGCAAAAAAAAAGTATGACAAAAAAAATATATTAAAGGATTAAGCTTTTTTATTACTGCTCCTCTTGCCTCTAAATTAGGCAATCAATGTCGTTCGGGCTCTCTCCTGTATGAATTATCATGTGGCGATAGCTAATCAAATTTCATTCCATGGGACATATGACAAAGACATAACTTAAAATTTTTTCTTCATTAATGAAAGTAAAGATATGTCAAGTGTAAACCTGGCTAATATGATAAACAGAACAATTTACAGGAACAATTTTCAACGAGAACTGCATTTCATCAGGATGAACCTCGAGAGTGTGCTTGCTAAAATGTTGATGCCAAAGTTAAAAGCAATGTCTCTCTCTCACACTCACACACACACACACACACACACACACACACACACAGGTATAATCTGACATTGTTTAAACGACAAATGGGGCAGTTGGTCTGCGCTCCTGTCGCTTGGGGCCTGCACAAATTTTTTCAGGCCTGCACAAATTTTCCTACGTTTTGATGTAGAATTTTTATGCGTACGTTGGAAACTGTAGCCTGGGGAGCGATTTCAAAATTTTTTTCCGAGCATTTTTTTTTGCCTCTCTCCACTCTAATCCAATAGAACGCGCAAACATTCTGGTCATTGACTTGTATGGGAAAAAAGAAGGGGCCGCATATTTTGGCGTTTGACCCGCGTCTCTATCGCAAACACTCGAGCAGTTGAGGACACAAATTGTAAAAGTTTTTCCAGAATTCCAGTTCATGGCACATAACTGTGCTTGGTACACCTTACCCAGCATATTTCATATTGATTAGTCACTGCCATGTCTTTGAAATAGCAGCTGCTACCTGATTTGCAAATAGCAGCCAAACATTTATCGATTTATTTTTCCATTGGAAAGACTATTTGATCCTCATACAGGGTTGAAATAAGCTCCCTTTGGTTCGTTGGACCAAGTGAGCTAAAAAGAAGCCTGGAGAGTGTTTACAAACAACAGGAAACGCTTATCCCTGGGCGCTGGAAAGCAAGCTATGCCTGATTGTCGAACCTTGGATTCAGGAGATGCAATGCAGGTTCTGATCTGGCTGTAGAACAGCGGACAAATGTTTAACCTTGCTCAGATATCGGAGGGGTTGTGAAAGTTTGCCCATCCAGTCTACATATGTTTTGTAGACATGGAGAAGGCTTATGGAAGGAATGCATCAAAAAATCCCCAGTTCTCTCTGTTTGGCACCTCAAAAGACAGATCACTTCAAAACCAAACGAACATCACCTCTGTACCTTTAGTGAATTAGACGGAGGTCACAGCATCACAGCGCTGCAATGAGCTTTGAGACAAAAACTACACAGTCATTACAATGTAAAAATTGTTGCCAAAAATGTCCTACTTTTCTAATAATTTGTTTCCAGTAACCTTCTTAGGTTAAGGGTCCATTACTGGGTAGATGAACTCTGCATCATTTTATTAACATTTGGAAATAACTTTGATAGCCCTAGCTAACGTAGTGTGGCTTCATTGGATAAATATGATGAGATAAAATTAGTGCAACGATGCCTAAATAAGTTCTCCTTCCCTTGACATGTTGTATATTAGTTAGCTGGTCTATAGCCAACTCTGTAAATCACTATCTAATATGTTATGAAATATACATTACTCATAAGGCTTTTAATGAATTTTCTCATCCAGAACTGCTGGTGTAACCTGGATCTAATTGTTGGAAAAACAGCTATAGAATTTTGGTTCCATGGGGAAAGCATGACGCTGTCTGGGACCAGACATGCTATGGGTAAGTCTCAGAAAAGTGTATATGCCAGTGATCATCTTTAACGGCTTTACTTCAGAACCTTGCATACAGTAACGTTAGTGATGATTGTGGTACCTAATTCGACGGTAAATAGTGGTTCAACAGATATTTGTTTCAATGAAAAACTTTGAGATTGCAACTTATTTTTTTTTATCCATCTAGATACCTGTACAATTCATTCAATTTGAAGATTTTAGTTTAGTTTTCTGAATAAATATGAGAAATCTTAAAGAAATTTGTGTCTGTTTAAATAATTGGCGGTCACAAAATTTCACATGGAGAACAGGAGGAATATCTTTATCTTGATGAAAACTTTACACACACAGTGCACAATTGCATGACTACATGACTATTTTCATGACTACACTTGTTGTATTTATTGTTATCTGAGCTATTTTTGTCATTACCTCTACTGTTCTCCTTACCTCACAGAGAGACACGTGAAGATGGCTGAGGTCCAGCTGGAGCAGGTTTCCGAGGAGAGGCAGGGGTCTGGGTCCCGGTGGCTCTTTTCCTGTCCCACGGGTGGAGAAAAGCAGGTAGAACAGAAGTAGGACCAGCACTGCACCCAGAAGAGTGACGGGTGGGGGCATCTTGAGTAAAAGCCCCTCTAACATGGTTCCCTTGGAAATAAGCGAATCTGAGTGAGAAGGAGGAAGAGGGAGACTGAGAGAGGCGTCTTGGGAGAGGCTAAGCGGTAGAGAGATCGAAGCTAAGAGACAGAATAGGTGCTGCAGTTGTATTTCCCTTATTTGTCTAAGACATAGGGAGAGAGGAAGAGAGTGCGGAGTTTTTTGTAGCACCAGCGACAGCAGAGCTCAGGTTTTGCGAGTTGAGAAACACAAGGAAGGAGAGAAATAAAGTTGGCAACAGAACCACTGCAAAGCAAAAATGTGGTTGCCAGTCTTGACAAGAAGGATCCCTGTTCTACTGCAGGGACATTCAGAGTCATGGAGGGATAATGTTTCTCACAATTGTGGGCGGGACCAAAGCTATCAAATCACAAATTGTATGCATAGTCATGAAGCTCCATTGAAGTTGAACACTGTCATGGCATTTGCCTGCAGGCCCTTGCCCCTGCTGCATTCTTCGCCTCCACCTTAACAAGCCACACCTATTGCTCATTAAGGTGGAGGTGAAGCGTTGGTATTTAAGGGTTGGCTGAACCTGAGTTTGGTGCAGCAGTATTCTTTGTTCTGAGAGCCCTGTTAGTTTCTGCATGCTGCTCCCCTCGTTTGTTTTAATTTTTGTAATCTAAATTAATAAAGTTTATATTTTTATCTCAGCCAGTGCGTTTGGGTCCCTTAATTCATTTTGGGAACGTGGTCTCTGAGCCCGCCGGCTTAATGTCTTTTGCCTGCGGGCCACATCCATGACAAACACACCCGGATTCCACAAATCTTACATTGACTCATGTGGTTTTTAAGCTTCATGGTTCTTCATCAGACTTACAAACACACAAAGCAGTTCTTTTCTATTTGACCATCTAATATGAAACCACAAGGTTTCAAGTGCTGCTTTCACATTTTAGTTAATTAGAGCTAATAGAAAGCCTGCACAGGGAAAAGATTATTTTGTATCGATGAGTTAGGGTCATTGTCTGACATCTAACTGTGGTTGTGTATGTGTGTATACACTGTTTTAATGCAGCTGTCCCCTCAATGCATATTCAATGTTTTTTTTTTGTTTGTTTGTTTGTTCATTTTCCTGATTGCTGTGCATAAAGCTGGAGATGTATTGTTACTTCAACTAGTAACACCAATACTGGTCCTAAATTGTCCCTAAGTCAACTTTTTTTTCGAGTCTTTTACAGTCATCAGATTTGAAATAAATGTTAAGTCAACTCAGAATATAAAACATGAAATGATCTGTAGTCAATGTTTTATAGTTAGAGTATGACTGCACATTTCAAATGAATCCTTTTTGGTTTTACAGTACTTGCATTTTCCAGAATAAGCTACCTTTTTTCAATTTGGGTGATACATTAACTCATCATACATCACATTCACCTTGAATACCCCAAAATCCAAAGCTGTCATCAGATGTGCAGAGCAGTTAGTCTCCCTGCAAAGCACAACTACAACATTACAAACATATGGTGGCTCATCAATGCACTGAGAGTGCAATTATTATCCACTCCATGTGATTCATAATGATGAAACTCGCGGCTGCGCTGAGCATGAACACTTTTTGCTCTCTGGAATAAACCTTTTTTACTCACCTAGCTGCTAATTTCAATGAATCCAAACCCTGGTAAATTATTTTCCTTGTGAGTTGCTGTGAGTAAAAGCTGGACAAACATATGTGTTGTGATCCTGGTTCTGCCTTGCCATGTGTTCTGACTGCCATATGTGTATTTTGACTCCTTGCCATGTCTGACCATTCTTTTAGAAATATGTATTGTGTTCTGGTTGCTTATTTGTTCATGCTTTGCCTTAGTTTTTATTTTCCACGTTTTACTTATTGCCATAGTTTTATTCCAGTCCATGTTTTGATTTTTTTCCATGCACTGCACTTTGTCTCCCCCTGTCTTGTCTCTGGTCTTGTCTTTGCTCACAGCCCCAGTACTGCGTGCCACTCCTTCGGGTGATTTAATGGTTTCTGGTTTCAATCTTCCTTCCCGATCTTGTTTACTTCCTTCCCCTTGCTTTTTCTATATTACAAACACATACTAACAGTTTGTTGTTTTTGTTAATTTACTAACCATCACTAACATTGTATATAAGACTAACTTACTAACGAGCACTCGGGATTGTATAGCTGCACTTACTAATTGATTAACAAGCTCTCAGCACTCGCCCTATTCTAGTCTCCGCCTCTTGTCTCTCCCTAATCTTCGCGGCTGCATTTCAGTGGAGTCTCCACACCTTCTTATGCTTTCCTTTCTCTTAGTATCTGTGCACGGTAGAACTCCCTGACCGGAGCTGTGTCATTGTCTATAGGTTTGTCCCGTGATCCCTGTCCATGTTTTGGCTTCTGCCAATTTCATGTGATTAGGTTCTTCCTAATGTGTTGCTCCCTTGTAATCAGTCTCACTGCTTCCACCTGTGTTCTGTTATCATGTGACCTCCCTGAAACGTATATTAGATGTCTCTTCACAGCACTGCTTTGTCAGATCATTCTCTCTTGCTTACTTGTGCCACGTTAATTCACCTTGTACCCATCGTGATTATCTTTCTGCCTGGACCGTCCTTGACTATCAATTTTTTTGCATTCTCCCTGTACTTTGCCGCCTTCTTGTGTTTTGAACCTTTTTTGTCGACCGTGATTTTTGTGATTGGTGCCCTGGTTACGATTCTGGATTTCGCCCATTGGATTCTGATTTTGGATTGTGGACTCTGTACTGTTGCCTGCTCTGTTGGGGGGTTTCCCTCGTCAGAAATAAAGCCTCCTTTTTGCATTTTACTGGTTCTCGCGTGTGGTCCATCTCGTAAATCCTCACATTATGCATGTAGCATGCCAAAGCAAATGTGCAAACAAAGCTCCGAGCCCTGACAGACGCTTTTTGGACTGCCTTCTCATCTTTGATATGCCCAAAATCCTACTGATTTGTGTCTGGCGAACTTTGCTCTCAAAGTGATGCATAACAAGCGTAGGCATCCGATTGTAAAGTGGTGAGCCTTTACCCATCCTTGCTCTCGAGGATATAAGCCTTTTTTGAGGATCCCTTTTGATAAAAAAACTGTCAACTCTCACATGAATTCCCATTGTTCCACCCATTCAGAAACCTGTGTGTGTTTTATAAGTATTGTCTCCTTTAATTGGTCAAGTGTCCTGAGTGCTTCCACCTCCAGGAGTAATGCATTTTGTTTCTCTCTCCCATGTGTTCCTGTCGTGTATATAACTTCACTTTGATTCTCGAAGAGTTGCTGGTTTGTCCTTGTTATAAGCCCTACAGCAAGTAATCAGTGTTCCTCCTAGTTTAAGACTTGGGTCACACTTTAGACGAAGTGTTGCTCACAAAGGCTTCATACAGCATGCCTTCATAAATGAGACATAATGTCTTCATAAATCATACGTAAGCAAATGTCAGGCTTTGTAAAGAGTGAAATAACACATCCTTATACAACATGTGATGCCAGATGTGACAATGACAATGTCCACTCAGCTGACAATGTCACCCTTTATCGCATTCAGCCACCAGCTTAGTGACATTGTCAGTTATATCACATCTGGCATCTCATGCTGAACAAGGATGGGTCATATTACCCTTTAAAAAGCATTACATTTTCTTATGTATGACTTATGAAGACATTATGTCTCATTTTTGAAGGCATTATACATGCTAAAATAAATCCTTTATGAGCAACACTTCATCGAAAGTGTGACCAAACTCTTCAACTAGGAAGAACACTGACTACTTGCTGTAGGGCATATTTTTGTCTTCAAAAATTATCATAACCTTTCATGATAGTAAAAGAGCACAAGTTCTCTTCCTAGTCTTATTAATAGGAGAAGCTGCCGAGCCTGTATCCCAGGCATAAGTACAGGGACTGCTTTCCTGTTACCTTGCCTCTCCAATGTGTTCCTCTGCCCAGTTCATTAGGAACACCACCCAAGCCTTCAGGGGTCTCCAGGATTGGGACGGCATTCCTGCTAAACTCTTCAAACCTGCCATCTGTTTGTACTCTGACTCTGCATCTGGTTCCATGTCTTGATCATAACAATGACATTATTTCAGTCCGGGCAGACCAATGAATTGTGAAAAGATAATCATATATTCCTGATCACAGAATGAACAGATTAATGGCTGGGGATGCCTTAAAGTCTTAGGCACTTGGACTCGACCGGGAGATTTCGCTATTGAGGAGCCTCTGGCCTGAGGCGCAGCTGGATAAATCCACCCAATGGAGTGCAGATACTGTTGGCGGTGGTGGCTGATGCGGAGGAAGCAGATGAGCCTGCTGGGGCCGGACGATGTTGGGGAGGTGGAGGGGGCGCATTATGGCACCCTGCGTCTATTAGAAGAAGTGGAAGCCATATTTAAAAAGCCAGAACCTCATCATAGTACATCACATTCACTTTGAATACCCCTGTAACGATTTTCTAGCGCTCACTTGTAGGTCCACTAAAAGCAGGGGAAAAGGTAGGCAGGATTCAAATGCAAAGAACAGTTGCTGTTGTTTATTACCTTTGCAGCAAAGCTACAAAGGTCACTTGAAAATTATTACAAACGGGAAACCTCAGTTCCCAAATGTGATACAACACACGATGAAAAGAAGAGGTTCTTGGTGTGTCACTTCTTTTTTTTCTTGCTTGATGCATTAAATTTGCCTCTCATTTGTTGGCAGCCAGTAGGCACACATTCATTAAAAGACAATATGAACTGGTCCCCCCCAGGTGATTTAAGCAAGCTGGGAAAGTTCTACGGGGAGAGGGTCTCTCTCAATTCTTAGTGAGTCGAATGACACTTTCCATTATTTATTATTTTGCTGCGATGTTTCATAAAGTCTTAAAGGATATCCATTATGCTATCATGCTCTGTTTAAAGCTTGAGTTTGCAATTTTTTAAAAAAGCACGTTTTGTCATATTTGTTAAAACTGTTATGATGACCTGACAGTGGGATGTGAGTCAGATGATCTTTGAGAAAAGCAGAGTCATCGGGCTCCATCTAGTGCTTCTAATTCATTCTGAAAGGTTTCACCGCGACCGGGACAAAACGACCAATAAGAGCCAGGAGGAGTGACTGACGATGTCAATCATTTCTCGTGCACACGCGGCGGGCCGCCCCCTCCCTTGCGCTTTTAACCTGTGTCTACGTCCGGCCTCTGGAGTTTTATCGAAGCAATGCACCAGGGGGTGTGACTTTGGTCCGAGACTTGAGGGGAGGGGGTGGGTTTAGAGGCGAGGCTACATTCAAATCTTGCTCGCTGTTCCAAGATTGCATACTCTAGCTTTAAGTGTCCTAATTTTCCCCCATCAATCATAACACGCATACACCAGTGGCGGCTGGTGAACTGAGAGAGGCACAAAACAATCCCTTAAAATTAATGATTGGTCACGACCTGTTTTCAAGCATTCATTTAAATTACCATTACAGAAACTCCGAAAACTCTCAACATTATCAGGTCTGGCCAGTTTTCATTTACTACACATACCTGTCGACTCGCATGTATTCAGTGTGAGTTTAAGATGCATGTTTACGTTCCTCTGCTGTAGTCAGCAAGTATTCAATCAATGCGTATGTAAGCGATTCTCGTGCGGAATTTAATTCCTTGTGCACTGGAGGGGTTGGAAGCAATGGAATTGCATAAAGACACTTCAAATGGTCTTATTTCATTTAAACGATCATGAAACACATGCATTGCTTCCAATCCCTGAAAAAAGAAAAACGTGAGAAGTGCGGAGTCGTAATCAGTATGAATTATAAATGAAAACTGGCCTCATCAGATAATGTTGAGAGTTTTCGGAGTTTCTGTTATGGTAATTTAAATTAATCATTGAAAATAGTTTGTGACTAATCAGTAATTTTAAGGGATTGTTTTGAGCCTCCCCTATCGCCAGTTCAACAGCCGCCACTGGCGTACACCTAATCAACGCGCAATTAGCTGAACTGCGAAGAGACACACAAGGAATTCACACAGGGGTTGTCACAATTCCCATATGACATTGCCGGAGGGGGCTGAGAAATTTAGATTGGCAGTTTGAACACTTATGTTGAGTGCATGTACAGTATGACCACACAAACACCTATATTCAGCATAAAATATATGCGAGCATGGTTGTGTAAGGAAGTGGCATAAATGGTTCTCACATATATTTCCAAATATATTTCTGTTTATGTTGGAAACATACACAGTTTTATGATTATTAATGCATGTTTATGTTGAAATAAGCATTGACCATATATGATTGTCTTTCTGTATGTTTGCATATATTTATACATTTACAATCAGTATAATTATACACTGTATGTGTTTACATTTATCTTCATATATGAGATCAGCATATGCATTGTTAGTGTTTGCTGAATATGTTATTATATGTGCATATATAAACAAACATAACAAACATTCCTTTTTTGTGCTAGGGGTGACCTTGTATGTGCTACTATGTGGGATCTGTGCATGGTTCATGCATTATATATCTGCAGAGGTTTACACTGTACGATAAAATGCTGGTTCAAACAGTGTCTTCAGGGCATTTGCTAGACTTGTACTGATGTGAATGTATATTGACGAGTGTGTGGTTGTTCCATCATGGCTGTTGCTGCCTAAAAGCTGTTAAGCTAAAAGCTGTTTGCCTCTGTAATTGGCACATTCATAAACACGTGCCGTATTATTCACTGTGTGCAACAAGCTTGTGCTTCAACTTGTACAATGGAACTAGAGCAACAGAAAAGGCGACAAAGACTGCTTGCCTGACCCGGTTTCCTGCTTTTCAGCATTGTTCTTGATGGATTATCGTCTGGCCTGTACAATTAAAGAAAATGCATGCAATGGTAAGTAAAGAACTTAAAACCCTGGATACCATCACAGGCATCATTCAAATAAGAAGTGATTTTGTTATCAATTTTTTTTCCTTTGACCAGCGTGCATTTAAATAGTGTTTTCAATAAGGATCAAGGATATCTTTATTATCCCTGAAGGGAAACTTGTTTCGCAGCCAGCAGCAAAAACAATAAATGAATAGATTAATAAACATAAGCACAGAATATAAGCAATAAATTACAAATAACAGGAAAGCTCACATTGCCTTGTTTAGATGGCCAATAGCAGCAGGAATGAAAGACTTCTTGAGCCTTTTAATCCTGCATTTTGGCACAATATATCTGCGGCCGGAGGGAAGCAACCTAAACTCTTGAAAAAGTGGATGGCAGGGGTCAGTTAGGACAGCAGGAGCTTTCTTCAAGGACCTTATATTATGGAGTTCATTCAAGCTATTTAAGGTTACGCCTGCGATCTTGCCGCAGACTTTAATTACCTTCGCCAGCGACTTCGCTGACGAAGGTAATGTTTTGATCCCCGTGTATTTATTTGTTTGTGTGTCTGTCTGTCTGTCTGTGTGTATGTATGTGTATCGAATAACTCAAAAAGTACCAAACGGAATTTCATAAAATTTGGTGGGTTGATTTGGCATGACCTGAGGATCAATCGATTAGATTTTGGGAGTGATCGGGTCAAAGGTCAAGGTCAAGGCCACGAAAAGGTCAAAACCGACTTTCGGCCATATCTCGGTCAATTTTTATCCGATCGGCATGAAACCAACGCCAGTGGCGAGGGATTCAGTGGCGTCGGCGAAGGTATGCGCTCTACCGAGTGCCCGTTCTAGTTATCCCATGCAGTCGATTTTTTGTTCTTGATGTTGAGTGACGCATACCAGCTGATAAAACAAAATGTGAGTACAGATTCGATAAAACAAGAATGAAGCATTTTTATAAAAGTGTTATCCACATTAAAATCACGGAGCTTTCGATAAAAATACTTTCGCTGATGTGCTTTCTTACACACAGCATTGACCTGTGGCTCAAAGCTCAACTTGCTATTGAATATGGTGCCAAGATATTTATACTGGTTGACGACTTCAACTCTCTGTTCACCGATGACTGCAGGATTCTTCCCAACATCCACAATCATCTCTTCGGTATTGGCCACATTTATGTTTAAAAAGGAAGACGTGCTTGTCAATAAAATATGCCAACACAGGGCCATGGACAGGACTGTCATGATTTACCAAAGACAGGATAACAGAGTCATCAGCAGACTTAATTATGTGATGCCCGGCATGTTGGCTCTGGCAAATAGGCTCTGGCTCTTTAAATAAAATGAAATTACCGCCCAGTGGGCCGGTCTTGACCCAGTCTCCTGCGTTTTCTGCGCCATCTTTTCCTGTGTCTCGCTACAACAAATGAAAACATATTTCTATGTGATCCTCATATATGTGACTAGAGAAATTGGGCCAATTTTATACATCTCACATATATGCACACATATGTTTCTCTTTTTCTCTCTCTCTGACCCCATTGCACCCCATGTGATTCGAGCAGCAGTCCACATTAATTTTGTCGCCTTTTCTGGCTATAACCAACTTTTTTTTCTTTGGGGGGGGATTTAGTCAGTCTCAAGCTTATTATTGTATCTGATCATTTTGGGCGAGCCAGGCTTCAGCTTCAGCTCACTCGGTTCAGGGTAAAATTTTCAACCTTGTTGAGACCTTAAGCAGCTATGAATAACTGGTAGAGAGATTGGACAATTTATTTTTTGATAGCATTATTTAACATTGTATCTCAAAGTTATGAGGCACTTTCCTATCTGCACTTTCCTATCTATAACAAAAATGACAGCATGAAACAAGATGTGCCTTTCAAAGATTCTGGACTCATATAACTAATAAGATGGAACAGATTTGCATAATTTAGCTTTGAGACTCAATATAAGCAAAGCATTCTGCCCAGAAGTTTGGTATGGTTAGTTAAGATTTCTTCTTTTCAGATATAATCTTGCTTCCATCAGTCCGAAGATACCAACTGACATCTTATGATTCATTCCAGTGCTGAAAAAAGTTTAGTCGGATGATTGCCACCGTTAGAATATTACATCCATCATGTAAATGTAGCCAACAGCCAATCACTTTCTCATTACAATTTATTAACCCCTCTGCGCGGAATTGATCCCAGCGTCCACAAAATGTTGAAATTTAATAACTAAATAATTGCGACATTTAATTTCCAAATGTGTTTTGCCTCACTGAAATAATTTTTCCCGGTCACTGTGACAAGAATCCTGAGTTATAAAGCCTTGAAAATGGTCATGCACAACAGGCAAGGATTGACTTCATTTTGCGTTTGCACAGAGGGGGGCTTATCAATATTGGCTTCATATTGGTTTATTCAACAAATAATTTGATTGATTGTTAATCAAACAAACAAAAAAAGGAAGTAATCAACTGTGAAATGTGAGGCTCTCGCAGGCCTTTCATACCTACCACAGCTCAGGGCTGTTGTTTTCGCCCACAGAAAACGTTTTGCTCACCCTGGCTGTCCAGAGAGCAGGAAATGGGCATGGAAGACAGAATGAAGTAGGAGTATGAGAACTCGCTAAAGACCAGTCAGTGAAGCTCAAATAACCTGCCGGTAATTGCCAACACCTGTTGTGGTGAACAGCTCTATAGAATCAGTTCCACATAATTAGCAGTAACTGAAGTAATTATCACTTTCCTGCTACTCACAGAGTACGTTGTAAATAGGCCATGAGAAAAATGTGCAGGCCTTTGAGTATAGCTAACTCTGATAAATAGTTTGTCTGCTCCGCCCTAATTCTTTGAATAGCTTGGAGGCAATCAAGATGCGGTGGACTATAGTTTTATTTAAGGTATGAAAGTTAAATTCATGACCAGCCAGTTCCCAAAGTTTAATGGTGCAGATTGTGATGCTGAAGAAAAGTTGTGCTTTTCTAATTTGTCAGAAAATATGAATTTGGAATTGATGATGTATTTAGTTTACCGAACTCATGGTACCGCAATGGCTGCTACTTGGCAGTCCCCAGTTAATGACCAGTAGGGCTAATTAAACAATCATCCATCAAGCACCAGCTAGCCATTATATTTTGGAAATTTTACCACCACCACCAACTCCTGCGGCGCAAGCAAACTAACCAGGAAGGATTGGCAAGGAGAAAAGATTCTGTTTTGTGCTTTATTTTAAATTTGACTCTTGGGAAGAGGCGTGCTGCCCATTACTCCTGATATTAATCAGGCACCTCTGAGATGAACTGTACATCAGCTGATCTATTGTGTAACTGTTTTAATGACAATAATGCTTGTACTTTAGAAATAACCATCTGCCAAATACAACCCCAATTCCGAAATAGTTGGGACGAAGTGTAAATTGTGAATAAAATCAAAATGCAATGACTTTCAGATCACAAGCCAATACGTTATTTACAATAGAACATATATAACATTTCAAATGAGAAATTTTCTATTTTTACCCACAAAATGAGCTTATTTCAACTTTTCTGGCTGCAACAGGTCTCAAAAAAGTTGGGACACAGGAAAACAGGGCTGTAAAGCAATTAATATAGAAGAGAATCAGCTGAAAGAACCTTTAGCAAGTAATTAAGTTAACTGGCTTCAGGTTTGTAACATGATTGGCTATAAAAGGGATGTCTTAGAGAGGCTGAGACTCTCTAATTGAATTAATTGGTTACTGTAGGCAGCACACGTGGGCTCATCGGTGCTAACATAGCTGGACGTCTGGCTCCTAGGCTCCATGGTTATTCTATCAGCTGCCCAGCTTATCTATGTCCTTTATATTAGCTAATGTTAATGATACCACTGCGTCATGATGTTACGTCTGACACTGAAGCCCCGAGGTCCGTATTGATCAAAGGGGGCGTGTCCAAATAAAGCCTGTTTCAAGGCCTGTTTCGTGTTTCAGAATATCACGTGACCAAAGACAAATGAGGTCCGGAACTCCTTGTTCCGCGTTGGGAGTGGAGCAGCGCGATGACAGCGGTAGAATTGAAAATTATTTTCTCTTTTTTGGGCGGATTGCATTAACTGTACTCTGAATGTAGCAACATGCCTAACACTTCAGATGGTGCTGAGAGTGAGATGGAGTGGATGATGGCTCGGTCTGCGAGACTGAAAAGGGCTTATAGAGATAGGCAAGAAAGTGCAAGAAGCTGGTCAGACGGGAGCGAGACTATGACGAGAAGCAACAAGAAATCGAGGGGCAGTCCAAGTAAGCAAAGACAAACAGAGCAAACGCAGGGGAATGAATGGAAAGTTATGATTGAGTTTAATCGGGATGGTGGTCACTATCACCCCATTAAACTGACAAAGGCCATAGAGGAGGAAATCGGGAGAATTAAGCTAGCAAAATTTTTGAACAATAAGAGAGTGCGAATACATGCGGAGAATAGACAGCAACAAGAAAAAATCCAGAAAATGACAATGCTTGCAGGAGAAATGATGAAGGCATACATCCCTGGAACGCTAGCAAAGTTGAGAGGAGTAATCTCAGGGGTACCATTAAATATGACAATGGAGGATGTTAAAAAGGAAATTTAAGGAGGCAAAGTAGTTGAAGCTAACAGAATTATGAGCAAAAGAGAAGGTACGGTGCTAGAAACAATGGCATTGATATTACAATTTGAGAAAGCTACGCCCAAGTCAGTGCAGATAGGCTACATGAGCTATTCTGTGAGAGAATATATTCCTAAACCACTTCGGTGTTACACTTGCCAAAGAACGGGGGGCGCACAGCACAGCAGTGCAAAGGAAAATTGAGGTGCGCGAGATGTGGAGGGCCGCATGAGTACGGAAATTGTGAAAAAGATGCTAAAGTGAAATGTTGCAGCTGCGGGGGAGAGCATAGTGCTGCATGTGGAGGTTGTGTAGTTCAGAGGGAAGCCAGAGAAGCTCAGAAAATTAAAATAATGGAAAAGGTATCCTACGCTAATAAGGATGGAGGCTGTGAACAGCTTGCAGGGCAGTGGAAAGACCCAAAGAAACACAGAGCAAAACTATAACCACTTGGAGAGCCAGGTCCTGCCCCAGAGAGGCCCTGCACTGGTGCACAGTGTTTGTACACACGAATGGAAAGCGAACAAAAACACAATGGTGGTGGAAAAAGCAAGCTTTGTGGCCTTTATATGTCATATAATAAATGTAGCAGCACAGCTGAAAAAGAAAAGTGACAGAATCAAGGCAACAGTGAAGTCAGCAGAAAAATGTCTAGACATGAAAGGTGTAAAAGCAGATCAGATACATGCAGTGTTGGCAACAACAGAAACAACAGAAAACGGACAAGCTGAGTCTTGAAGCCATTATCATGGTCCTGCTCATTTTGCAATCGAATGCTAGGAGCCTTGTCGCTAACAGTCAGGAGCTTAAAAAGTATATATATAAAAACTAGAGGCCGTTCCAGGTGTGAGCTGTGTGCAGGAAACATGGTTGAGACCTCAGCTGGACTTTGTAATCCAAGAGTTTAGTGTAGTATGACATGACAGAGCTAATGATAACTGTGGAGGAGGTTGCGCCATATTTATTAAAAATGGGTTGGCATATTGGGAAATTCCCTCTGAGGGAGAAATGGATTGTGTAATAGTGGAGCTGTCTAGTCCAAGGAAGGATGGCAACTTTAAGTTATTTAATGTCTACAATCCGTGTAGAAGGCTAACTGGAGACATGTTCAGGGAAACAGCAGGGGATGTGTGTAGAAGAGAAATATGGTGCGGTGACTTCAATGCACATAACAGCTTATGGGGCAGCAATCATACAGATTGCAATGGAGATATAGTTGAAGAAATTATGGAAGAAAGATCACTGGTTTGCATGAATGATGGCCAGGGCACAAGAATAAATGTAAATAGAGGTACAGTGTCATGTTTGGATCTGACATTAGTGTCTGATAAATTAGCGAATGTGTGTGAACGGTTTGTCAGAGGTGACTCTCCCCCTAGGTAGTGATCATTTCCCAGTGGTCACAACAATAACAAATGAAAAAAAAAATAAATAAAAATATATATATATAGATGAAAAGGGCGGTTGCTCGAAGAATAATGAAAGATACCTAAAAGAAAGCTTGGAGAGAATTTTGTTCCACCATCGGCAAAGAAACAGAAGTGCAAGACATTTGGTCTATGCTTAAGAAAATGAGTGGGAAAAGAAAGTTTAACAAAATACCAACACTAATTTGTGGTCAGGAATTAGGTTTATCAGATAAAGAAAAGGCAGATGTGTTAGGCAAGGCCTTTGCTGCAGTTCATAGTGGAGAACATCTTAGAGACAAACATAGACAGTAGAAGATTAAGGCGCTCAGGCAAAACAAAAATGTGAGGGAGAGGAGAGAAGATATATCATCAAGTATAGATATGGAAATAAATATGGCAGCGCTTACATCAGCGTTAAAATGAACGGGACACACGGCCCAGTGAGAAGATAAACTTTGCTAAGCCATGTTTAGGCAGCTCCCAAATGCAACGTTGGAAAAAGTGTTCAAACTTTTCAATAGAATTTGGAGTCAGGGGGTTATACCCAGCTGGTGGAAAACAGCAGTTATACTACTGTTTAACAAACCAGGGAAGGACCCAACTAACGCCAGTAACTATACACCTATAGCCCTCATATCCCACATGTGCAAGTGGATGGAAAAGATAGTAGTTAATAGATTGACACATGTGTTGGAACAGAGAGGAATTTACAGAAACTATCAGTGTGGTTTTCGGAAAGGTCGATCCACAGCTGATGCTTTAGTTAGAGTGAGCAATGACATGGAAAAGGCCCTAAAAATGAAAGAAATTATGGTGATCGTATTCTTTAATATAGAAAAAGCACATGATTCAATGTGGAGGGAAGGATTGCTTATTCCGTTGAGCCAAATAGGAATTGGTGGGAGGATGTTTAACTGGATAATGAATTTTTTTACAGACAGGAAATAAGAATACAAGTTGGGTCAGACATCTCCTCTGATTTCAGTGTAGAAAATGGCAGACCGCAGGGGAGTGCAATCAGCCCTGTGTTATTTACTATTATGACAAACAACATTTTTGCAAACCTAGGGGGGTGTATTAAATCAGCACTGTATGCTGACGATGGGGCCATTTGGATGAGAGGAAGAAATAAATCACATGTGATGGGAAATATGAAGAGAGCAATAAATCAGGTAGAGAAGTGGTCATATGACTGGGGGTTTAAGATGTGAACGAGCAAATCCTGCCACATGGTGGTCACTAATAAACGAAAAATTGATAGAGAATCTTTCACTATATGGTCAGACATTAGAAAGTGTAACAGAGTTTAAGTATCTAGGATTATGGCTAGACTACAAATATTTATGGAAAACTCACGTGCAACATTTGGAAACAAAATGCAAAAAAGTAATACAGCTACTACGAGCTGTAGCTGGATCTGACTGGGGGGCAGATAAACAGTCGTTAATGGACATAATCAGGGCATTAATGAGGCCATCATTAGATTATGGAAGTTGTGTGTATGGAGCAGCAGCTAAGACTGTCCTACAAAAACTGGATGGGTTACAGTATAGAGCCCTTTGTGTGTGTACAGGTGCTATTAAAACAACCCCCATTAACACTTTACTCATAGAAGCGAGAGAGACTCCGCTGGAAATAAGGAGAGAAGAGCTGGCATTGGTGTATTGGGCCAAGTTGAAAGGAAGTGGGGAAGAAAATCCTGCAGCAAGGACCATACAAAACTGCTGGGAAAACTCTAGGTTCCAGTGGAAAGGGTTTGGATGGGGTATGAATGAATGTGCCAAAGCATTTGGGATTGATAATATTGAGTTTGTCCAGCCCACTACCATCAGTAACATTCCCCCTTGGCTCTATCCTGAGGCTAAAGTAGACATGAGTATTCTAGAAATGAAGAGAGAATGGAGTATGAATGAAGTTGGAGTTAAAACAAGTGTGTGCCTGAGGAGTAACTATTTTAGTTACCTGAAAATCTATACAGATGGGTCTAAAAACACGAGTGGGCATGTGGGAACTGGTGTCTATGTACCAGAATTTGAAATCAATATGTCCAAAAGGTTGTCTTTTCAATTATCGGTGTACACAGCAGAAATGGTGGCTGTAATTATCAGCCTTCAGTGGGTGGAGGAGGTCAGGCCAGAGAGGGTGGTTGCGCCACTGATTCAGTGGCTCTTCTAGAAAGCATTCAATCGTCTCACACTACAAGGAGAGATCTATTCATTGATATACAGTACAGCTTGGTTCGATTACACAGAGGTAGTGTCGACGTTCAATTCTTTTTGGGTAGCAGCACACCAGGGGGTGAAAGGAAACAAGGCGGCTGACAAACTGGCAAAAGGGGCTCTTGAGAAGAACATAACGGTACAAATACCTCTTGGTATAGGGGAGGGGAAAGCAGGAATTATAAAGAAAGGAAGTGAAATATGGCAGAAAGGGTGGGAAGAAAGGAAAGGAAGAAAGGAGCTTATACAAAATACAAAAGACGGTAATAACAAAGACCTATGAGGAAAAGAAGAGAAGGGAGGAAGTGGTTATAATGAGACTCAGGGTGGGACATACTGGGTTAAATAACACTTTGTGTATATTAGGGAAAAGGAGCAATGATTGGTGTGAGGGGTGTGGAGTGAGTGAGAATGTTGAGCATGTGTTGTTGAAGTGTAGCAGGTATGCAGCTGAGCGAGAGCGGCTCCAGGAGAGAGTCAGAGCAGCAGGGCATGAGTGGAGTCTGGCAGGACTGCTGGAAACGGAGGGAGAGGCAGAAGGTGTAAGAGCAGTCAGGAGGGCGCTCTTTACTTTCCTGTCAGACACAAGACTGATAGGAAGAATTTACGAAATTAAGGGCATGTTGTTGCAAACTCGAGTACAGTGGGTGTCGGTATGCACCTAAAAGTTGTTTCTATCCGCCATTAATCCCAAAGAAAAAGAAGAAAGACAAACGAGGCCCTGGGTCACTGAAATCTCATGATTGCCTTGTTGTGTTATTCGATTCACTGAAAAAGCTGCGAGAAATTCAAGACGTGTTTTGCGTTATATGGTGAGGTACATGCAGAGCACTGGCGATAATGGAGTCAACAAAAAGGACATTATCCGTTTGGGAACATTTTGATGATATCTCCCAATAAGGGACAGCAAATGTAGCTGAACGTGGCTAGTTAGTGACACTTTTCAGTTGCCGTCTGGCTTATTAGTTTAGTAGGTCAATGTTGTTAGCCAGCTAGTGGATGATGGGCTTAAATGTAGAAACACATTTAGCGACAGCTAGGTAACTTGCGAGATAACGTGGGATATTAGTGCCTTCAAATGGGGTCGTGTTTACTGTGTTCATGAGAAAAGTCCATATGAACGCCGCCTTCATGTGGTATTCATGACGTCCTAAGTCAAACTTTTCTGAAAGCTTTGAGTTCACGAGTTGTGAAGTGTTTGATGACATTTTCAGAAATTGTATTTGGACTACAATTTTGCAGTTATGCCTTTCCATGTAATCCCTTAATTCCCAGGCTTGCGGGTTTTGTAGTTGTGTTAACAACCCTACTTTGGAGGAGCTAACGGTAGCGAGAGCGCTGGCCTATGCAATGTAGTTTGCATAACATTCCCCTAACCTACTGGACAAGAAGGAACAGTGTAGACCATCGTCATCTTTATCGTTTTGTCTCTTGTTCCTCCGAGTGACGTTCAGATGCAAATTAATAATGTAATATTTGCCTATAGACTGCCAGGAGAAACAATGCTTTGTCGTCCTTATTTCCGTAGCAACAATGTTCTCGTACGGTTATCACTTGAATATCGTGCCATTTTGCTCACGATTTCACGACATGACTTCACTACTTCCATTTGAAGGCAGCATATGTGAAGTTAGCAATATAGCTAGCTAGCTAACTAGCCTTTCTATTTACAGTGATACCGCATCAGTCATCGCGCTGAAAATGGAACAAATCCATTGGTGGCGAATGCAGTTATATAAGATACTGCTGTGCGAATCTACTGAGTGTATGACCACGGCAATCTCCAGTCAAGCCCTCCAAATACTCCGGGGAATCAGCTAAGGGACCCTGTCAATTGGTAGCGTGCTATCGCGGTTCTAATATTGTAGCTGACTTGCCAGCTATGTTGGCAACCTGTTAGTGAAGCCATGATGGGTCTCCTACCCCTGACTGACAGCTTTTATTCAAAAATATGTTAACCCTAAATTCAGACAACTTCTGTTATGCTATTTCGCTACATGCCAGTATAATAACTGAGGCTGCGTCCACTCTCGCTGGCAGAGCTGGACATCTTGGGCAAAAACTAACTGGGTAGAGATGTGACGTTCACGAACGAGTCGAGTCTTTGGAACGGCCCTTAAGTGAACGATGAAAAGCGATTCGGAGTTGCGAGCCATTCTTACATGCAAATTCCCTATGCTGCCTTCATGTGTCTGTGTGCCCCATGAGTCTGCGCTGTCCACGCTGCCTTCACGTGAACAACTAATGTCTTCTCCGAGTTTGAGTTGTCCACAGCATGCGCCATTCTCATGAACGCAGCTATATATGTGCAGCTAACGTACGGGAGGAGAATATTAGTTAGTGCCGCCCGACTGGACTGAGGACAGTTGCCGCTGTATCTGCTCTGATGTGGATTCGAGTCGAGGAGGTGAGCTCCTGTTTATAAAGTAGTTCAGGTGCAGGGGTGTTTCTAGTCACGTTGGGGGCCCTAGACAAGAGTGACCATAGAGACCCGACCCAAAAACACCAAGAAGATCATTCAATCTAGAAATCTTTTATTTTAAATAACAGAACATTATATATACCCAGTGGTGGATTGTTTTCGCGCGCCTACCTTTCGAGCAAGAATTGAATTTCTTCGTTTGAACAGAGAGATCCTTTCGCCACTGTAGCATTTCTTAAGAACAAGACAACCGCGACACATAACGGTAATCTGCTGCCGCGCTGAAGTACGTTTGCTTTCACATTTGATACTAGTATGAACTAAACCATCTCTATCCCTAACCCAACTCATAGGGAATGCTATCCCTATCCCTAACCTTAACCCAACTCATAGGGAATGCTATCCCTATCCCTGTGCCTAACCTTAACTCAACTCATAAAGCACGCTATCCCCATCCGGAACCCTAACCTTAACCCAACTCAGCCACAAACAATGGTTTGTTCCGCTGAAATTATTCTACCCAGTGTCAACAGATCAGGCAACTCACCAGCATGAAAAACCAGAAAATGGATATTCACTCGACATCTCCTCATCGACAACAATAAATAAAAGTCTTTCACCCAACAAGCTCAGTTGGTGTAGTAGTTCAGGCCACAGTGAATGGTGTGATTAACATTGCTTTCTCCACAGGTTTCCTGCCTCGAATCCTGCTGTAGACACTAAGGTAATGTCTAACTAAACATATAAACCTTTGTTCACAGCCTCATCGACAGAGGAAGGAAAAAAAACATCATAATAAAAGAAGAACATAAGTAGTTCAAGGGAATAGGACATAGAGTAAATGACACAAGGGAACAATACAGATGTGGAAAGCGGAATTACCGCAATTTTTTTTTACTCGGGCCGCGTTTACCCCTTCCTTTTAAAATTTTTTCCCCCATCATTCTGCACCCCTTTCTCACTCATAAAACCCCCCCAAAAATATTTGTGCCCCCTTTTAAAATTATTCAGGCCAAAAAGACCCCAAAAAAGTGGAGGTTGTGTATGCTACTCTTGTCGGTTTAATTTGTGAAACCTTGGCAATTAAATCCTTTAATTCGGAGCGTGTTACATTTGCCGGAGGGAGTCGCCGGAGCGGGAGATGCTGACTGGAGGCGGTGAAGTGCAGCTTTGCCTGGGGGAGAAGCCCGGTGAGATGCGGTGAACAGCTGATTTTGATCCGCCGTCTGGAAGATGGTCTGTCTAATCTGGAACGAAGACATCATCTGAACTGAAGGTGTTGGAGAATTTGTTTGAATACTTTGGTTTGGTTGAACGATTGAGTTTGAGAAGGATGGTTGAGCTGGAGATTGGACTCGTAATCTGTCTTGCTTGCTAAATAGAAACATCGGATAGCAGAAAAACATTTACTTAGCGAGAAGCTGGCAATGGAGAATGTGGGTCCGGTAGAATACTTGTTTTGGAGAATACGGTCCTATAGAATGCTGGTTTGGAAAATACGGGTCTGTTTAGAATGCTGGTTCGGAATCGTGAGACTACAGACTGGGACAAAGTGGCATCACAACTTTTTTTAAAATGTCAGATTATACACGTTTGAACTTACCACTTTCCCGTTTTCTTTTTTCTTCATCTTCTTGTTTTTTTTTTCTTTTTGCATACCCTGACGGATATGCTCGCTTAATTTTTCCTCGAGTTTGAAGTACCGCAGAAAGCCGGCCACGGGCATTCGGGGCCCCATTAGGGGGATTCCAAACGTGTCGCTGCACTGTCTATGGAGGTTTCAGGTTGTGTCATTGATATGGATCGATATTGGCCGTGTCTCGGGGTCCCTTAACACACTAGGCAGTGACAGCTAGTGGGGGCCCTATGCGGGGGGTTTTCCAATGCATCGACGTTGCAGTGTCTAAAGCAGTTCAGTCATTTTGTCATTGACAAAAGGACCAATGTCAGCGCTGTCCTGGGGCCCCTTCCAGCTCGGGGCACGAGGCAATTGTCTAGTATGCCTACCCCGTTGCAGCGTCTCTGTTCAGGTGTAAAAACACCAGGGAGGGTAGTACAATTTTGCATTCACATTTTCATAATGTCCTAATTTTTAATCAAGTTTTATTTATATTTTTTATAAACGTGTGTGCGTGTATGTGTGTGTGTGTGTGTGTATATATATATATATATATATATATGTATAATTTTTATATTTCTTTCTGTATTGTTAATGTCCTTTTGTGGGAAAATTTTACAATAAAGTAGTTTTGCATGGAAGTTATCTGTAGCCTGCGTAGTTTTTATTGCGCCACCAAGTTTTTAGGTAAGGGAAAATTCAAAATGGTGATCTCACTGTCAAAGCATGGGGATATGGCACCACCTTATGGAATGTTTACAATGAAAAAACAAGCCAAATAAAATTCTAATCAATATTTCAGAATAATTCCCACCGATCGAGTATATATTGGTGGGATGTGTAAGTTTAAATTATTCTGATCTAAATCTTAACTTGTAACTGCTACCAGCGATTGTTTCCTTGACTAAAAACGAGTTACCCCTGGTTGACTTCTAGATAATAAATATATCAAGGAGCCAGTCTTTTGAACGGCTCTTTGAAGGGAAGTTACGGCTCCTCAAGACCCGCCTCCCTTCAAAGAGCCATAAATCCCATCTCTATACCTGGGGGGTTACTGTATTCATTCTCTGGCAAGTTGGCCAGATAACGAACTAACGTTACTTTGTGTTGACTTATAATGTTATATGAAATATTAGAATTCCATCACCTTAGAAAATAGACCACAGACACCTAACCACACAGCAAGACATTACATATTCTCCGTCCACTATAATTTATGCAGGAATTCAGGAGAGGAGTTCCACTTTCTGATGTTTTATAGACTTTCAAAAAGCCTTTGATTGTATAAACCACAACCTTTGTTATAAGTTATTAAAGGCTGGAGTAGATGGTAAATACAAAAAAACCATAAATGCATTTTACCAAGACCCAACAGCCTGTGTTCAGGTTAATGAATTTAAGACTGGTTGGTTTTCAACTCCATCTGGAGTGAAACAGGGTGACACTCTTTCTCCCATGCTTTTCGCCCCATTTCTAAACGATCTAATTACTGAGATCAAGCAAGCCAATATTCGCATCAGGCTGGGTGTTATTACAGTCTGTATTCTTTGTTATGCAGATGATATAGTCCTCGCGGAAACTGCATGATTTGATAATTTAATTTGATAATTTCTTTATTGCTAAAAACATGTATAAAAACAACAACATGGGGGGTAAAGGTTAGTTACAATACATACTCCCCCTACCAACAAATAATATACATTTCAGTTTCTTTTTAAAGGAATAAACCTTTAAACTATTAACAATTTCCGTATGAAGACTATTCAAAAAATGTACTATTCTGTGTATTCAAAAATGTTTCCTCTTATCTGTTCTACAGTAGTACTTATACATGTGAAATTGATGACTTCTATTGTTTCTAACAAATCTAAATGAATTTTCTATATCTATCTTGATCAAACCGTTAACTTTCTCATAGAACAATATTAAATCTGCATTAAAACGTCTCTCCTCTAAACTTTGTAATTTTAACATTTCAAGTCTCTGGTTGTATGACATCAAGGGACAGCGTTTAAAAATACATCAAGTGTAGAATTTTTGAACCTTTTCTATCCTGTCTATATTAGTTTTTTAACAAAGGAGACCATATCTGGCTGCCGTACTCAAGAATTGGTCTTACGTAACCAGTACATCTTAATATAAAAGTCATGGTCATGATATTTAAAAGTATTCAAAATATTTCTGATCGTGTAATAAGCTTTCTTGATAACATAAGAACAATGATGAGTACATTTTAAATCTGATTGTATGACAACACCAACATCATTCATATATGGTACCTTTTCTATAACATTATTATTCAGTAAAAAGTCAAAATTGTGCCTGTTATTACCAATAGTAAGTAATTTTGTTTTCTCAGGATTTAGTTCCATCTGCCACTGCTCTGCCCACATAGAAACTCTATTTAGATCCTCTTGCAATTCATGACAATCACTAGCATTACGGATACTTTTATACAACTTCATATCGTCAGCATAAATGCTTAATTTACAATTATTTACAACATTTGGTAAGTCAGCAGAAAAACACAAAAATTACAACGGCCACAGTACTGTACCCTGTGGTACACCTGATAAGACTGGTGCTAAGGGCGAGACAGTATGATTAACCTTCACATGTTGGACCCTATTAGTCAAAAAATTTTCTCACCACTGAAATGCTGGACCCACAATGCCATACTTTCACAATTTCAGCAACAGTTTGCTGTGGCAAACTTTGTCAAAGCATTTAGAATACTCAAGGTAAATTGTGTCAGTACCCATTCCCTTATCAAGGTTACAAGTCCAGTCATCGAGGCATTCTAAAAGATTGGAAACTGTTGATTTCCTCGGCAGAAAACCATGCTGACATGAAGGAAATATGCCATTTCGCATTAAGTAGTTCAGTAGCTGGACACGTATAATACGTTCCAGGACTTTACATATAATAGAAGTTAGACTTACAGGTCTGTATTGCGATGGGCGCTGAGAGTCACCTTTTTTGAATAGAGGTATGATATGAACTACTTTCCATTCATCTGGCAAAGTGCCTTCATCGATTGAAGCTTGAAACACTTTACACAGTGGATTGGCTATATGTGCCAGAACCTTCTTCAAAAATCCCGAAATAATGCCACCTGGGCCAGGGGATGAGTTACTTTTCAATTTCATAATAACTTTGACAACATCTCTGGGGCTGCATGAGAAAGCATTCAGACTATCACTGCAATTTGTATTGAACTCTGGTAAAATGTTGTTATCAGCCACTAAAACTAAAGAGAAATATGTAGAAAATTCAGCAGCCTTGTCGTAGTCTGACACAGCAACCGAGCCATCATCTCGTTTTATACATGGTAATGCAGTATTAACTGACATCTGGCTTTTGATGCAACCATAAAATTTACCACCAGTATTTTCCTTTGAGAATAAATTCTTTTCATAACAACATTTTGATTTTATAAACTCTGACAGAAATTGGTGAGCAGCCAATTTATAATTAGTATGGGACACAATATTGCGAGATTTCACATACTTTTTCCATTTACGTTTATCTCAAATTTTTTAGCTTACTATTAAACCGGGGTACGTTTCTAGGTTTGTTAGGTGACAGAAATGGTACAAAATGATATATAGCTGTATCAATAATATTCTTAAAAGCTGACCAATACTCAGTAGTGGTATTGCAATTGGCATACACAACATCCCAATCAATAGTAGCAAGAAAAGCATTGATCACACCGTAGTCTGCTTTTCTGAAGCAGGGTTTAAAACCAGCATTATCCACAGTTTTACTGTGATTATACATTTGGCACAATATTGAAACGTGATCACTCTCACAGAATGGTGGTTCTGATTGTATAACGTCTAACACTCCTTTACTGGGACATAAAACTAGATCTAACTGGTTGTCCATTCTAGCTGGAAAGTCAACTAGTTGTTCCGCCCCAAGCTTGAAGCATTAAGTCAAAAATTCTTTACTGATAGTAGATACTGCGGTTAAATCCTCCCATGATATGTCTGGCAGGTTAAAATTACCAAGGAGAACATATGACTTTATATTTTCCAAATACTGAAAAATACTGTTATACAGTTCCAAGGAATTTCCTAAGTCTGTATTTGGAGGTCAATATACAAGACAGTATCTGACAAACTCAGAACGGTAACACTGAATATCTACAATCAAACATTCACATCCGTGAGTTGATATGGAAGCAATTAATTTACACGGGATATCACTCTTAACTGCGATGAGAGTGTCACCACCATTACCTTGTGGTCTGTCACATCTAAAAACTTGATAGCTAGAGTTAAAAGCTGCCAAATTTACAGAATTTTTCAACCATGTTTCTGTGATACATACAACATCAGAATTATAATTATAAAGTGCGTCGGATAGTTCACTTTGCTTGGTGCAAATGCTCCTGGCATTAAAATACCAGAGCCTAGTAGAGGGAGCATTGTCCTATGTAGCTGCTGTAGGGGCTTGTACAGGCACGCCTGCTGCTTGTGGTGCTTCAGCTACAAGGGCTTTCGGTTTCGGCTCTGGTATTTCATTCATTGCTTCCAGCTGTGTTTCATTCTGGGTCTCGCCAAACTCTGAGTGAATGCGCTCTCTGATAGGATAATTACTCACCCGTACTAACCAGCACTTATTTGAGGGTGATTGTAAATATCTCGTCTCGTAGTATTAACCTTTTATTAACTCATTAGCGTTGTGTTTCCTAGCTTTCGTGCATTCGGCCTGAGCTGTCTCGGAATAACTGCGTTTAAAATGATTCTTTCCTTCGCTTTTCTTGTGGTGCTTTTTACTTTTCACGCTTAGATAACCTTATCTAAACTCCAGCTTGATTGATGGTCTCAACTTCTTGTCTCGAGTCATTATTGTTAACCCAGTTCTCGTTTATTAATCCCATGTGTTTCTGTTTCCTTCCAATATTGCATTTCGAGTCCCCGGCTCCTCTCGTGACTATTTATGTGGCAGAGCTGAGAGGGGAAAATTAGACGGATCCTTGAGTTGACTCAGTCTACATGGTGAAGTCTCAGCTCCTCATGCCTTCCGAGTTTCTCCTGTGCATTATTCCAGAGTCTTATATTTTGCTGCGCCCTTGTCTTGTCTGACCCGTGTTTAAGTCTCCCAGTGTGTCCGTCAGTATAGTTAGGTTCAGTTTTTGTTTTCTTCGCTTATCCACTCTTGGAGTGAGTATTTCTGTTTCCCCCTGCCTTTGTACTTTACTTTAGTACTTTAGTTCTCCCATTTGTTCAGTGCTTGTGCACGGTGTTTTGTGTCTGGCGTGTCTGCCAATTTCCCCTTAGTGTTTTGTGTTTAATAAGCACTTCTGGATCCTGCAACTGGTGTTCCTCTGACCTCTCCTTACAGTAGACTCACTAAACAGATTTTTAATTGGGATGTTTCAAATGGTCGATCATGGGCAAGGGAGCTTTCAAAAATTTTTGACGAGGTAGCTTCCCACTTTAAATATATGAGGAAACTATTATGTAATGTTAAGTTAGTTAAAATAATACTGTTGGAAAATTATAAATTAAAATGGGCTGAGGAAGTGGTGCATAAACCCAAATTAAGAACATATTATTTGATTTAGACTATTTATCAACCAGAGCCCTATATGTCACCCTTAACCTGCCTAGAGCACAGAGGTCTGCATGTGCACTGCTGAGAAATGGTATCCTGCCTCTAGCTCTAGAAACAGGACACTTTCTCTCTATCCCTGAGGAGCATAGAAAGTGTCTTCTATGTGACTTAAATGAAGTATTAAATGAAATGCACTTTTTGTTCTCCTGTCCATTATACAATGCCCTCTGATATAATATCTTTTATAAAATAACCGATCGTCCTGATGATATGGTTTCTGTATCTGATGAAGTAAGACTTCAATATCTGTTTGCAGAACAAGTTTTTCTCTTGTCTCAGCTCTTAAATGCATACCAACTGCTTACGAGGACTTTTTGTGTCATGTGGAATGTGTAAATTTCTTTTTTTCTTTCTTGCATTTCATGTCTGCCATTATTTATTGTGTTCTGGTTTCAGCTCATTGTTTATTGGTTACTGCTTTATTGTTAATTTGGCAGTTTCTTGAAAGCCCATGTGGGCTGGGCACCTTGGTGTTGCATGACACTCCTGAGAAAAATAAAAAAAAATCAAATCATTCTGATTTTTCGATTAAAAAATCTCCAGTCAGAAACGCGGCCAATGGATCAAGTTCTGTGACTCAAATGAGCCTAGGTAGGATAACGGCTCACAGACTACTAGAAAACGCCAAGGGTTAGCGGCCAGGCTAACCGAGCTATAGTAACCCTCCTCCCGCAGACAGCCAGACTAGGTCAGTGGTTAGCGGCAAGGCTTGGCGTTTCTACTCTACAGCACGGGACCATATAGGCCCGTGCTCTGCCACGACATAACCGGATGAGAAGACGGCCTTAATTATGCAGAAATTTAAGCCTTTATATAATATAAATAGTAGAATGACAAAAAATGCACTCCCCCATAGTTTTCACTGAGAAAATAAGCCATAGAGACCAAAGCTGCATTTTGAACCAGGCTGTAAACATGTTTATTTTTGCTGTAAAATTGGGCTTTTTAACACGGAGGTCAATGGGGATTGACTCCTATATGCAGTCAGCCTCAAGTGGCCATTCGAGGAACTGCAGCTTTTGGAACTTCCATATTTGTTTCACTTTTCAGCCCCGCAGGTTGCCGCTTGGACACGACGTGACGTTGTGCTGGGAATGAAAGAATCTTTAAAAAGAATCGGTAACATTGGAGGTGCACAATTCCGACGGAATGATCAATTGGAACCAGTTCTAAGTCGGAACCGGTTTTCAACTCCCACCCCTATGCACAATGCAACAAGAACTTGTTCTTGCGTGGCTGCAAGACAGGCATTTGTTAGTAGGCTAATCAAGAGAAAAACTTCAATTTGTAATGGAGCATAAAGATTCGATTGAGGTGCTAAGAAAAAAGGTAATGTGGTGTAATGAGTCCACATTAATCCTATTCTACAGTGATGGGCACATCAGGGTCAGAAAAGAAGCCCATTTAGCAATGCACCCTTCATGCATACTGCCCAATGTACAAGCCTGAAGAGCACGGGTCATCAACATTTGTCCAAGGGCCAATTTTTTTCCAAGCAAACACTGTGGGGGCCGTATTTTAATTCATACACACATTATATACCGTACCAGTCAAAAGTTTGGACACACTTTGCTAATGTCACAGCACTCCGTTTTTTGAGAAATTTAAATGGCTTAACTTCTCTATTTAATCTCAAATTAGTCTGGTAAGGGGAGAACAGTCGAACAGTATTCTTGTTTGAATAGTGTCCAAAATCTTAGAATTCTCAAAGAAGCCATATTTTGCAAAGTAAGCAGACAAACAAGCTAATTACATTTTCCAACAGCCAAATTAAATAAAAGATAAGCTGTTTTGGAACTTATTGGGCAAAAAAGGTTGATGAAGAGCAAACCACAAGTGCAGCACATCTTTGGCAGCTTAGACGGCCGCTCAGCAGCAAACTCATTATAGCCATATAACTGCTCTGGTAAAGAAACAAAGAGTGAGTTGGCCTATGCTCCGCAAATATGACAATAAATGCTGGTTAGTTGAATGGATTTAAGAATTAGATCTTTTTTTTTGCCAAATAAAGATTGCTTACTTCTTTATTTAACATGTATTGTAAGAAAAATGTGGGTATGTCCAGATTTTGGACTAATACTTTATATACAGCGCCCTCCGTGATTATTGGCACCCCTGGTTAAGATGTGTTCTTTCGCTTCTAATAAATTCTGTTTTTTTTTTCAAAATAATATAGGACCACAATGAAAAGAGGAGGAAAATCCATTTAATTCAAGTGCATTTATTCAGTGGGAAAAAATCCCACATTAAGAAATAATTATTTTACATCAAATCACGCGTGCCACAATTATTAGCACCCCTGATATTAATACTTTGTACAACCCCCTTTTGCCAACAAAAAAGAATCTAATCTTCTCCTATTATGTTTCACAAGATGGGAGAATACAGAAAGAGGGATCTTTGATCATTCCTCTTTGCACAATCTCTCTAAATCATCCAGCGACCTGGGTCCTCTCCTCTTCAGCTCACTCCACAGGTTTTCAATGGGGCTGAGGTCTGGGGACTGAGATGGCCATGGGAGGAGCTTGATTCTGTGCCTGGTGAACTATTTCTGTGTAGATTTGGCCACATGTTTAGGGTCATTATTTTGCTGACAGACCCAGTGACCACCCATCTTCAGCTTTTGGGCAGAGGCCACCAGATTTTAATTTAAAATGTCCTGGTATTTCAAAGCGTTCATGATGTCATGCACCCTAACAAGGTTTCCAGGGCCTCTGGAAGAGAAACAGGCCTACAGTATCACCAATCCTCCCCATATTTCACAGTGGCCATGAGGTGCTTTTCTGCATACTCATCTTTTGTGTTCCCCAGGCCCACTTAGAGTGTTTGTTGCCAAAAAGCTCTATCTTGGTTTCATCTGACTAAAGCACACGGTCCCAGTTGAAGTTCCAGTACCGCTTAGCAAACTCCAGACGTTTGCGTTTATGACTGTGAGTGAGAAAAGGTTTTTTCCGTGCATGCCTCCCAAACTGCTTGTTGGCATGTAGATAGCGCCCAATGGTTGTTTTGGAGACTTTGTGACCCCAAGATGCGACCATTTGTTACAATTCTTTAACAGTGAGCTTTGGAGAAGTTTTTATTTCTCTTACCATCCTCCTCACTCCTCACTTATTTCTTTAAGGCTTTTAACACATTTTTAACCAGGGGAGCCAATAATAATGGAGGGCCCTGTATCTCATTTTAGCTTTTACTGCAGTGTAAGATGGCTCTTGATTAAATCATAGAAATCTTAGGTTTATCAAACCATTCTGACAGGTAAAAAGCTTTTATGGTAATAAGCCGCAAAGAAATGGGAATCAATGCTGTTTTATGAGCAACATGCGTTGGGTATCTTCCAAAGACAAGCGGCCGTTTCGGTGCATAGGAAAACGTCTAATAAGTTGGTGCCAGGCACAACAAACCCCGCTCATCGCACATACCTTGACCTACTTTTCCTAAATTCAATTGGCATCTATTCTGGGTCAGTGGCAATCCCTAAATCCAATTTGGAGTGAATCTGGCCTTTAGTTTTGCTGCTAAAGTGTTTACAAACAAACACACAAAGAAACCGAACCAAAAACAATACCCCTTGCCCTCCCCTTTCGGGTGGGACGGGGTAATAATGCAATCAAAAATGAACTAGTTCGTCATTCGATCGATTTGTGTCAGCTACTGTGCAAACTGATGGTGGCTGCGCAAAGTTTATCCTCCGTTATGATCTATTGTTCAATTTTGTACTGGCATTCATTTTCCACAACGAAGAATGGCTGCGCCAACAGTTTCATGAGTTGGATTCATTGTAAACTGACTGGTCTAGTTTTATTTTTAATCGTAGCCTACTTTATTTGATACAGCCACAGTTGCTGTGAATGGCTCCACTTGGACCCATCTGTTTTTTTAATCATTCATATTTGTTGCCGCACAAAGATGGTATTTGTTGTTGTTGCTTAAATAAGCAATTTTATTTTATTTTTTCTGTTTTTGACTGAAAGTCTATTTTGCTTGCACTGAACATCATTATTGTGCACGTGAAAAAAGTAAAACCGGGCTTCATCTGTGCATTGTAAGCTGACATCGTCTAGTTTAATTTTTTTTTATTATGTTTTATTTATATAGGCAAGCCAGGTTTGGACCTGTCTCTTTAATTTTTCATATCTAATGTCACACAATGCCGGCATTTATTCTTGAAGAAAATAAGACGGCGCATTTCATGAGACCAGGCTGTGAGCATCGTTACTGTGCAAGAGTGTACAAAGAAAATTATTATATGTTAAATGCAGAGATTTGAGTTTGCCCCCTTCTTGCGTTGAGAGACAGCGTAGCTGACTCAGTGTCCCATAAGAGGAACGCACACGCGTCACACGTCAGTAAATCATTCCAAACAAAATTATTTTCATCTGCGGTTGCTTTTGGGGTTGTTTCAATATACAAAACCCCAAACCAGTGAAGTTGGCACGTTATGTAAATCGTAAACAAAAACAGAATACAACTAGAACGGGCACTCGGTAGAGCGCATACCTTCGCCGACGCCACTGAATCCCTCGCCACTGGCGTTGGTTTCATGCCGATCGGATAAAAATTGACCGAGATATGGCCAAAAGTCGGTTTTGACCTTTTTGTGGCCTTGACCTTTGACCCGATCACTCCCAAAATCTAATAGATTGATCCTCAGGTCATGCCAAATCAACCCACCAAATTTAATGAAATTCCGTTTGGTACTTTTTGAGTTATTCGATACACATACAGACAGACACACAAACAAATAAATACACGGGGATCAAAACATTACCTTCGTCAGCGAAGTCGCTGGCGAAGGTAATGATTTGCAAATCCTTTTCAACTTATATTCAATTGAATACACTGCAAAGACAAGATGTTTAATGTTCAAACTGAGAAGCTTTATATATTTTTTTGCAAATAATCCTTAACTTAGAATTTAAAGGCAGCAACACATTGCAAAAAAGTTGGCGCAGGGACCTTTTTACCACTGTGTTACATCGCCTTTCCTTTTAACGACACTCAGTAAACGTTTGGGAACTGAGGAGACCAGTTTTTGAAGCTTTTCAGGTGGAACTCTTTCCCATTCTTGCTTGATGTACAGCTTAAGTTGTTCAACAGTCCAGGGTCTCCGTTGTCGTATTTTATGCTTCATAATGCGCCACACATTTTCAATGGGAGACAGGTCTGGACTACATGCAGGCCAGTCTAGTACCCGCACTCTTTTACTACGGAGACATGCTGTTGTAACACGTGCAGAATGTGGCTTGGCATTGTCTTGCTGAAATAAGCAGGGGCGTCCATGAAGAAGACTTTGCTTGGATTGCAACATATGTTGCTCCAAAACCTGTATGTACCTTTCAGCATTAATGGTGCCTTCACATATGTGTAAGTTGCCCATGCCTTGGGCACTAATACACCCCCATACCACCACAGATGCTAGCTTTTGAACTTTGCGCCTATAACAGTCCGGATGGTTCTTTTCCTCTTTGGTCCGGAGGACACGACGTCCACAGTTTCCAAAAACAATTTGAAATGTGGACTCGTCAGACCACAGAACACTTTTCCACTTTGCATCAGTCCATTTTAGATGAGCTTGGGCCCAGCGAAGCCGCCGGTGTTTCTGGGTGCTGTTGATAAATGGCTTTCGCTTTGCATTGTACAGTTTTAACTTGCACTTGCAGATGTAGCGACGAACTGTCGTTACTGACAGTGGTTTTCTGAAGTGTTCCAGAGCCCATGTGGTGATGTCCTTTACACACTGATGTCGGTTTTTGATGCAGTACCGTCTGAGAGATCGAAGGTCACGGGCATTCAATGTTGGTTTTCGGCCTTGTCGCTTACGTGCAGTGATTTCTCCAGATTCTCTGAACCTTTTGACAATATTACGGACCATAGATGATGAAATCCCTAAATTTCTTGCAATAGCTCGTTGAGGAATGTTGCTTTTAAACTGTTCGACAATCAGCTCACGCATTTGTTCACTAAGTGGTGACCCTCGCCCCATCCTTGTTTGTGAAAGACTGAGCATTTCAGGGAAGCTGCTTTTATACCCAATCATGGCACCCACCTGTTCCCAATTAGCCCGTTCACCTGTGGGATGTTCCAAATAAGTGTTTGATGAGCAGTCCTCAACTCTCTCAGTCTTTTTTGCCACTTGTGCCAGCTTTTTTGAAACATGTTGCAGGCATCAAATTCCAAATGAGCTAATATTTGCAAAAAATTACAAAGTTTACCTGTTCGAACATTAAGTTACTTGTCCTTGCTGTGTATTCAATTGAATATAGGTTGAAAAGGATTTGCAAATCATTGTATTCCATTTTTATTTACGATTTACACAACGTGCCAACTTCACTGGTTTTGGGTTTTGTATATCAGAAGGAGAAATGCTACTGTAGATATCTAAAAATACTGAGAAACACTTCTATGTTCACATTTTCTGAATTAATAGAATGTTCTACGGGCCAGATGGAAAGCCTTGGCGGGCCCGCCAGTTGATGATCCAGGCTCTCGAGGCAGTGTTATGATCTGGAGTTGTTTCAATTGGTCAGGTCTAGGCTCAGCACTGTTCTGCAGCAAAGGAAGACAACTTGAATATATTGAATGATTAGTAACCAACAATGGACTATTTAATCCCTGATGGCATAGGCGTATTCAACAATGACAAAGCCAATGTTCACAGGGCTCATAATGTGAAACATTTTCACGCATGAAATGGGCACCTCAGATCGCTGAACTAGACTCGCTGAATATCCTTGGAATGCGCTGGAAAAAGACTTTATGGAGTGGTTTGACTTACTTACCGTCAGTATAATACCTTTGCCAAAGATGAATGCAAATCTGGTTGGTTTCATGTTCGGGCTGGGTTTTCCAGGAGACATGCCCCCTCCGGACTCTACTCCATGTTTTCCATATTATTCTCCTTAATGTCCAACCCAACACCTGTGCCTACATAACAGCCTCTATTTCAGCTGTATTTAAGCCCTGGGCCTCTGGTTCGAAAATGACATTCCCAAAATGAAATGAGTATATCTCTTCAACTCCTTGGTCAATTTGAATAATCTTGGTATCATGATAAACGTAACACCTTGGGGATTGAGTCAATGTAAATGAAGATGGAACACAGCATAAATGAAAAATCTCATTTGCACCAAACAAAGATTTACTTTTATCCCTCCTGAAATTATTCAGTTGTAGTCTGAAACCTCCAATAAATTACAGCACAGAATCTCGTCATTAGCTGTGCCAAAGTTTATTCTAATAAAGTATAGCTGAATTTATGCTTCTGCGTCGAACCGACGCCGTCGCTACGCAGAGCTTCTGTGGCAACGTAAAGCCAAACGCAGAGCCTCTGCATCGTTTGCCGTGCACCTCGAAAATTTTCTAACTGCAAGCCAAAGCGACGCAGACCGCAAGGGCACTGATTGGTCTGACCCGAGCGTAGTGACATGTGATTCAACGTATTTCAAGAAAATGACAACGGTGGCTAATAGCAACCTAGCGCACAGGCAACTGACGAACATAGCTTGATGGTTTACTACAGTCGACTAGCTATCGCTAGTTATGTCGTTTTTTTATTTTTATCAGCGGCTATTTGTCGCTTTATGAAAGCAATGCAGTTGTTTATAAAGCTACCGCAAAACCAATAAATGGCCAGTGAAAACAGTTCTCCCGTGAACTGACTGCATTTGTTTATACTTGCTTAAACAGAAAGCAGCAGCCGCGAAATATGTTGAAGGACATTCCAAACGACAGTACTCCCTGCTGCCCTTCTGAGTTTTCATTATGAAGGGAAGTGATTTCGCAGGGTGCAGGATGTATGGATTATTGTTTTTACTTTACGGAATGAAATATAGCCCATAACGTAACGTAAACACTCTACCAACGAGTCTCAAATGATTGCACCACTAGTCCTTCGGAAACCTGACGCCACCGAGCGGTTTGTCGGTGAATTGCTTCGCAGCACAGAATGACGCAAACAACCTCAACGCAGGAAGGATAGGGGAACAGATTGCGATCTATTCGTTCGTGCTCGTCAATCGACTTATCGTGACTTTCAAGATGGAGGCAACTGGAAACTACCTCAAGGTACTGTCTGCATAAAAGTCTTTTTTTAATAAACTATCTGTGCAAGTTCTCAGTGCCTCGTTTTAAATGTCAGGGCCCTCGAAATTCTACCAATGAAGTGTGGAGCTACTTGAGCCTTGTTAATGATGAAAAAAATAGCGATTTCTTTGCATGGCAATACTATTGCCCATTCACTACCATTGTAAGCCTGTTCGGAGCTACGGCTAAAAAGCCATGTATTTCGAAATGTTGCGTGCGTACGGAGGTGGGGTATTCGACAAAAGTTAGTACTGGTCATCATGTTTCAAATACATCCCAAGTCAATTTCTCCTTTAAATCAGAGCAAAATTAGAGAAGTTGTTGAAGTTGAAGTTCAGTAATGTCTTGGAGGCCTCTACAAATTGGCACAGTGAGCCATTTCGGATTTCTCTGGTACCAAACTGTAAAACTCATTAAATTTCACTTATATGTCACTACAGGCATGCATTCCCTCAAATGACAACAATTTAATTTATTATTTTTTTTATTATTATTATTATTATTATTGCAACCAGTCCTGTATACATTTCCCCATTCAAAGAAAATACATTCAAAGGAAATGATGCATTGTGCATTTCAAGAGTGATACAGCTAAACATGTTGGTCACCCCATTCTGATGTAAATTTCAGCTTTCTCTCAGTAACTGTGGATGGATTGTTTCAAAAGACGAATTTGAAAACAACTGTTGAATATTTAGTGGACAACCATAGCGAAAATATCAAAAAGAAACCGGTTTAGCAACTGTATATCTACGCTACGTCTTTGTGCGTAATGTTGTCTGGCAGCCAGATTGCAGAAAAAGAAAAAACAGCAATCAGAACAAACACCCCAGCAACTACATACACAAAAAGTGTGATTGCAATGGTGTATGCTCAACTGTGCGCACTCAAAATGAAAGTATATAAACTGCCATCACCTGACTTACCGACTAAGCTAATTCCAATGAGTCGTCTAGATATGCTTCATTGCCATATAAAGAGTCAGCTGGCAAGCCAAATAAATTATTTTTGATGATGTCTGCTGAATGTTTGTGGATAATTAAAGGTATCCTATGTTTTGCTACATGCTTATTTACTTGCGTGGTGCTTGAATTTTGTTTGGTTTAGGTAAAAATTGTCAACATTAACTTTTTGCAGAGTTTCTTCCCTTAAAGAGGATATGCCGCACTAATATGATACCATTAGGAAACATGCTGTAATTATGACTGCCCTGGTACTGGGGGCGTTCAAGTATAAGAGGTTAAGTCACCTGTCTTCCTCTGTCTTTGGCTGGCTTTGCGTTTGCGTTTGAGCGGACCTTGGATTTCTGAGTGTCTCCGTATTTAGAAACACTTCCTTAGTTAACTCTGTCTAGCATTTCTCTGTCGTTGGTTGCTGTCCTAGTTTCATTTTGTTATTAAACTCATTTTGGAGTCTCAGCTCCACCCTGTTCCCTGTGAAAGTAAAGGTAGTAACATTATATAAGACTGTCGAAGCAAAACCACAATGAATGAGTGGCATAATCAAAGCTAAAGGTGGCCCAAAAATCATATTATGTTGAGCGACTGTGTTTTTGGATTTGCAGTTTATGTGCAGATTGAATGCTTACTTTTACATTACAGCATTAATTATTGAAAAACTTTGAATATTAATCTTTATTTTAAACAGCCAACCAGATGCTAAACAATTCAGATAATTGAAAGAAATTGCAAGAATAAACGAGACCGCCACAATTTTATGTGTCCGTACGGACGGAGCCCAATGCTATATCGCCCGCTTCGCGCTAATCGCGCGGTGGGGGATAAAAAATAAAGCATTTATTTTTCTTCTGCAGGAATTATGACTGAATATTGGCTGCATTCTTACTGAGAAGAACCGGAGGGTTTACTGGACATAGAAGCTTCAAAGCTAGAAAAGGAACTTCAAGGAAAAAATTTTAAACATTTATATCATGTTTCTCTTTTTCCAGGAGACCCTGGGAAAAACTGCAGATAGTACAACTGCAAGTAAGGAGGGAGAAAGTAAAAAAGGGGTAAAGCCCTTGGAGTGAATTTGGGATTAAGGGCCTTGCTCAAGGGCCCAACGGCAGAGTTCTTCCCAGCTTCGTCTCTCTTTATCAACTCAAAATCCCAAGCCCCACTCTACAGCTTAAAACAGACCAGGACAGTGCAAAAGCAACAGTGACTGGCTAACCATGTAAAATGCTGCACTAAGATTTATACGAATGAACAGGCTGATGGCAACAGTGCCTGCAAGAACGTCAGGGTCATTAATGGCCTTCATGCCAGGAAAGTAGCTGCACTGTGCTTTATTGTGGAGGGCAGACTGGAGTGGCTAAATTAAATTATTCTCTGCTTGTTGTGTTGAGATTGAGACAATGACTAATGCATAAGGAAGAATGGCTTGGTGAAGAATAGAAAATTTGAGAATTCACTCATAATCAGCCATAGTACAGATTAAGCTCGGCTCAATGCACACAGCTGATGGGGGGAAGGATTGAGGGTGAAGCCCACATATGGTGTCAAGTCCAGCTCATCCTCAGATACCCCTGGTGGAGGGGTGAAACGGAACCTCTGCAGGAGGAAGGTGAAGAAGAGGAAGAGCTCCATCCTGGCCAGGCTCTCTCCCAGACAGGCCCGTCGCCCTGCAAAAAAGAGTGGAAAACACATAAATCCGGCTTCAGCGTCGGTGTTGTTGAAAGATGAAGGAGTCCTGCTTTATTCCACTGTGCTTACCCGCAGAGAACGGCATAAAGGCATCTCTCTTGATGAAGCAGCCCTTCTCATCCAGGAAGTGACCGGGGTTGAAGCTGTGAGGGGTCTCCCACTCCTCCTCATCATACAGCACCGATGTCAGGAGTGGAATCACTGTTGTTCCCTGTGTAACATACAAATGGAGATGTATGATGCAGAGAAGAAACCAGAAGCAACAAGTGGAAAGGAAAGGAAGTAAGAGAGGGGAGAATAAAGATAAGAACCTTCCTGATGATGTACCCTTGGAAGGTGACATCACAGCTGGTAGTGTGGAAAATGCTCATGGGTACAATGTTAGCCAGTCTCTGAATCTCATGGATCACAGCGTCTGTGTAGGGAAGGTTTTTCCTGTCCTCCGCCCGGGGTTCTCGGTCCCCAATGACCCGACTTAACTCTTCCTGAACCTGAGCTACATTCCAAAAGAGAAACACAAAAGATGTTAATTTTTTTTTCGTACCCTAATGAGTACTTAAGTGTGAGTTCATGTAGAATTCAGATCTTGTATCCTTGTTCGTATGTATTTCATATGTGTGTATTTTCTCACCCTGTATGTGGGGATACTTGGCCATCAGCAGAAGGCCCCATCTTAGGGTTGTTGCAGTTGTATCTGTCCCTGCTCCAAACAGGTTCCCAACAGTATACTTGAGGTTTTTATTGTGGAAGAAGGAAGCTGGCTGGTCTGATTCCTGAGAGGAAAAACGATGGATTGTCAGACATACAACAAAGAAACAACACACACGTTACTAGTTTGGCAGGTGTATTGTCTTCAGTACAATATGGTTTAGTATGAAGCAGAGAGAAATCCAATTGAGTTGTCCCTGTATATACCTCCTGCTGCCGAATTAGAAAGGTGTCCACAAATCCCCTGAGGTCCTGAGGGTTCAGTGTGTCCTTCAGTCCCTGCACCAGCCCCATGATCTCCTTGGCGTTATCTTGACTGTTCTTCAACAACTGGGTCCGTTTTACGAGCCACTGGCTGCAGCACCACCGTAGCCAGGGAAATATGTTGTACGCCTGTGAAATCCAGCCCAAGACCAAAAACAACTTCAGATCAGCAGATCAAAAAGGTTTGATTGCTTTAAGAGAAAACCCAACCTCAGTATTTTCTGAACCTAATTTGAAAAATCACCTGTGACTCTGTCACCTGCAGTGTAATTGTGAACAGACCTGAATCAAACTTCTGAGCACCACAATAAAATCACATTATTGTCATTTGCCAGACGCTCTTATCTAGAGGGACGTACAACAAAGTGCTTCGACCGGACAGGGAGTGCTGCGAATCAATTGGGAAGTACCATTTAAATACCAGAACTGACAATACGTAGAAGGGATATAACTAAGTGAAATACCTGGAGCAAAATAAATCCATAAACAATTAAGTCAAACACCATACCGTCAATAACAAAGTCAAGTAAGAAATTACGTTCACGAGGAGAGTCTGAACAAATGTGCCTTCAGAGTGCGCTTAGAGGTGGGCATTGTCTTTCCTGCCCCGACCTCAGTAGGAAGCTTATTCCACTGCATGGGGGCCAGGACAGACCAGAGACTTAACCGGGCTGCACCAGATTGGAGGGAGGGAACCGCCAGATCACAAGCAGTGGCCGAACGGAGTGGTTTAGCTGGTGTATAGGGTCTGATGATCTCCTGAAGATAGGTGGGGCTGTCCCTTTGGTTGCCTGGAATGCGGGCACCAAAGTTTTAAACTTGATGTGAGCCATGACAGGCAAGCAGTGGAGGGCAGTGAGAAAGAAAATGACGTGGGAGTGTTTGGGGAGGTTTAGGATCAGACGGGCTGCCGCATTCTGGATCAGCTGCAGGGGTCCGATAGCGGAAACCGGAAGGCCGGCTAAAAGTGAATTGCAGTAGTCCAGGCGAGACAAGACCCATGCCTGTACCAGAAGGGGTTGAGCAGATGTTTAGAAAGGGACGGATTGTCCTGATGTTTTATGGCAAGTACCTACATGTCCAGCTCTCTGCTGAGATGTTCTCAGAGAGTGACAGCCCATTATCCATCACTACTCCGAGGTTCCTTGCAGAAGGAGAGGAGGAAAGCATAATTCCCCCTACAGAAATGGAGATCTCTTGGACTAGAAACGATGCTGCAAGGATGAAAATGACCTCCGTTTTACCTGGGTTGAGCTTAAGATGGTGGTTGTCCATCCAGCTCTGAAGAAGTGGGGCTACCTTTTCATATGAGAGAGAGCAGAAGGTTCTAACGGGGGGGGGGAAGGCGATGGCAGAAAGTCGGGTTGTGGTGAGATGCTGCAACAGAGATTGGAAAAAATAAATAAGATGGTGTTGGGGGCGAGCTCTGGGAAAGGAGTTCCTCAGGCCTGGTCAGCCGAAAGGGAGGTAGGTCGGGGTGGCTCTCCGACAAATGGGGTTTTTGTTTGTTTGCACCTGGCCACCTGTAAACCACGCCGGGAGAAGCGACTGAGCCATCTCAATCTCTCATCCGCAGAAATCACTTTTTCGGGACTGAGGTTATCACAATTAGCCGCTTGGCTGTTTTTAGAAAAAGGGAAAAAATATAAATAAAAGATTACTGAACAAACTGAACTGAACAAACCCCAAGACCAAGAGGGGAATTTCACCATGCGGGCTGTTTGCTGCTGGCACGACGTATCCTCAGAAAAATGTCTTTCCTCCAGGGAGAAAAGGTAAACCTCGCCTCTCCCAGGGGGTTTGTCAGGTGCCAGTGTACGTTTAAATTGTATTTTTTTCCCTCTTCTCCCTCCGCGCATTCACTCGCCTGTACACACACACATACACATCGCTATTTGTGTTTTTTTTTTGTGTGGTTACTTCCCTGCGCTCCGTATTCGAGTTTTTACGAGCTTGGAGAGCAGTGGGTTTGCAACAAATGCCAATAGGCCAGTAAGAACTTGTCAGTTAATGGGACAATAGTTGCAAAGCTCGCTCAAAAGGAATGTGACACATAATGTCATGCTCAGTAATTACGTATTTCATCACTGCCCCAAGTCAGCCACTCTGAAAGGTTCACTTTTTCAGCTGCTTTGCCTTCGCTGCAAAACCAATCATAGCCAGCGATTTTATCACTCGTCACTCACTACTAGTTAACATCCCACCTCCACCTGTTCACTCTGAATATTAGGCCTTCCTTCTCCACTCAAGAGTTTGAAACACATGATTTGAAATCCCTGCCATTCCAAAGCAGCTCTGTCTGTGAGCCCTGCTACCACCCACAGTCTTCCTCGACCTTCCCACCACTCTCGTCCCGGTGGCACTAACAACACGTATTAGTGTGTTCGTGAACAACAATGCTCTGGCTGAACTCAATTTATGTCACAATTTACACCAAAATGCTTTTTGGTGTTTACTGGTTCGGCAAAAAAAAAAAACATACTAGTGAGGAGTGATGTAATTTCAGACGTCGATGAAGACACTGCAAACCTGCAGTCTGCAGCTAACTATTTTTAATTTTGGTTCATGTTTAGCCCTGATTCCAAGTGCAGTTAAACTTTTATGGTGACTGTATGATGTGTTTGTTGGTTGTTTGTAGGTGCCATCCTCAAAGTTGCTTAGCCGGCACACATGCCATCTTGATTTTTTTTTCGAAGAGTAAACATCTAAAGTGTGAAATACTTGTTCACAACACTGGCTTGCAAGCAATCGACTACAGAACACTAGATGGACATGAGTTCAAGCTAGACACCTCAATTAGAGTGTAGTACACAAATGGAAATTGAGTGGACGTTGCAGGAATTACGGCATATTTTTAAGAGGCTCTCTTCCCCTTTAAAGGAACCAAACTTTTTGAAAAATTGGCTGCTCAGTGACTCCATGACCAGGAATGTTTTGTTCCCCTATGATTTCATTTACGGGACCACAGAAAAGGTCTACACTCAATTTCAAGTGTTGCATTTGCATTTGGAATCTGTTACAGTTAACTGTCTATATAGAATCCTAAGAGCGGTCGCAGTCACTGAAACAAGCCATCATTTCATCAAAAGATCAAGAGGAACAAAGCAGAGAAAAAGCAAAACCATTTAGTGTGACCAACTGAACTGTTTGGCAAATTCTTAAAAATGAATGACAGCCCTAGTGAGCTCTATAATACAAAATGGCCATGTATTAAACAAGTCAAATGCCAATATTGGAAGGACGTGACCTCTGAACCTCCATACAGTACTGCATGAAGAATCAGCATGCTTCTGTAATGGACAGAAGCACAAGTGCTCATAAATGCATCAAAAGATGTGTCAGTTAACACAGCTTGTTGTGGCATCGAAGGCAAGTTAAGACTGCTATGCAGAGAGGAAACCATAAACTGTATTAACACCATCCTGAAGCACTGACGACTTCACTGGGCTTAAGCTCATTTGAAATGGACTGACATAAAGCAGAAAAGAGCACAGTGGTCTGATCGGCTATTTTTCGAACAGTTTTGAAAATAACGTATGTCCTATTCCCATGGGCAGAGAGGAACCATCCCAACTGTCATCAGTCGAATGTTTAAAAGTGAGCACCTGCCATTGTCTTGGCCTGCATTAGTGTTATCGGCACGAGCAACTTGCAAATACGCGAAGGCACAATTGAAGCAGAGAGGTTATATGCATTTTGGAACTGCAATTGCTGCTTTTCAGACAATATCTCAGTCCTGGACACCTCTGCTTGTTCCAGCAGGATAACGGCAGAATGGATGCATTACAACGCGTTTTTATTTTGGGTCCTATTCCAGCTCTGGGTTGAGGGATAAGGCTTTTTAGTCAAATTCTTACTCTTCATTCAAGGCTAAAATCTGAATGCTGCTCTCACAAAATGTTTTTTATTGATAATTTTAATCTGTTTTGGAAGCATGCAGCCTTCTTTAGAAAAGACGGAATTCACCCCACTTCGCTTGGGTCTTGGAAGTTAGCCAGAGCTCGTTTGAGCTGCATCCCCACGAGTCTGCCATTCCTATAGATGGTGAGAGTTTGTGTCTGTGTGTGTCTTTTTAAATGTGCATGTTGAGCTTTGCCAAGCATTTTTTTGAAACATTATCTATCCAGCTATGCTAGTGGTTCCATGAACATCTAGTGGCACAGCTGTTGCTCACAGCAAAGTGAAGCAGTCCTTTCGTTCTCCTGTGGCAACCTCGCACACAGCCTCAAAATTCTTGTCTGTTTTTTTTTTTTTTAAATACTCATGTTAATATAGCGCACGTTACGGACAGCAACGAAATGTTTCGTTTATTTAATGATACATGCCTGTCTGCTCTAAATGCTGTCGCGCCTCTCAAGATTAGGTCAACACCCGCGCAACAGAATTCGCCTTGGATCAATGTTAGGATTCCCAGCCTTAAGAGGGAATGCAGAGAAGTGGAAGTGGAAGTGGAAGACCACTAAACAAAATCTTCTTTACATGCGCATGAAAAGCCTGCTAAACTCATATAATCAAGAAGTAAAAAATGCTTGAGATAAATTTTTTTCCGAATTAATAGCCGCTAATTAGCATAATGCAAGATTTTTATTCAAACCAACTGACCGTCTGGTGAACCCTCCAGTTACTGTTGCATCGGCTTCATCCCCCGCTGATTGTCAGAAGTTCTTGAAATTCTTTATTGACGAGATAGCAGTCATACGGTCTCGTATCAGTCATGTTCCATCTGTTACTGTTTCGTGCCCTCGCTTAAACTTGCTGAGTTGTTTCGCACCACTTTCTCTGTCGGATCTAACTGATACTGTGTCATGTATGAAACTCTCATCCAGTCCCTTGGATATTATACACACTTGGCTCCTGAAAGAAGTTCTGATGATTACTGGCCCTGACCTTCTTACCATGGTGAGCCATTCTCTCTCTAATGGCTGTGTACCAGACTATTTTAAGATTGCCTGCATTCAACCACTTCTAAAAAAAAAAAACAAATCTTGATCCAGCCATTCTTAGAAATTTTAGGCCAATATCAAAATTGGTCTAAAATAATTTTATTTCGGAAGTTTTGGAAAAAGTGGTCGCAAAACCACTTTTAGAATCGGTGAAAACCAACAATATTTTTGAGAAATTTTTATCAGGCTTTGGACGTCAACATAGTACAGAAACAGCTCTTCTCAGGGTCACTCATGATCTTTTGATGAATGCTGAATCTGCTGACAGCTCATTATTAGTGCTTTTGGATGTTGGCGCTACCTTTGATACAGTTGATCAAGTCATCATGATTGATAGGCTGAGAAATTGGGTCAGGCTCTCTGGGTCTGTTCTGAAATAGTTCTCTTCATATCTGTTGAACATAAAATTTTTGGTGTCCCTCTGTGAACATGTATCCTCGCCTGTGCTGCTTTCTTCAGGTTTACCTCAAGGCTCCATACTTGGGCCTATATTGTTTTGTATTGATATGTTACCTGTGGGTTTTATCAGTCGACAGCATAAAATAGCTTTTCAATGGTGTGCTGATGATACGCAGTTGTATATTTCAGTAAAATCCACTGATTTCAGCAATGTGTTGGTGTTGCATGACTGTTAAGCTGATGTTCAAAATTGGTTGGCTAATAATTTTTTGCAGTTAAATTCAAAAGTGAAGTCATTATTCTTGGTCCCAAGTTGGTGTCTGATAAAATCCAATCATCTCTTGGACCTCTTACTTCCAATATTAGGACCTCTTCCTGAAATCTTGGTATGATATTTGATACCGAAAAAATTGTACATGATTTTATCTCGTCAAGATTATAATATTGCAACTCGTTATTTACTTGTCTGAATAAGAAATCTTTGAACAAACTGCAAATAGTTCAAAATTCGGCCGCAAGATTTCTCACTTTAGAAATTTCTCACTTTAGAAAGAAAAAAGCCCACAATACCCAAATTTTTGCATCTTTGCATTGGCTGCCAGTTCAATTCTGAATTGATTTTAGAATTTCATTAATTACCTTCAAAGCACTCTATGGCATGGGCATGGCACCAGAATAGACAAGTGAGCTTTAAAATCCTTACAGACCTAAAAGACTGCTGAGATCTTCCAAGCAAGCATTTATGCCTGTTCCAGAGTCCAGAGTTGATCGAGCCTTTTTGGTTAAGGCTCCAAGACACTGGAACAGCCTCCGAAACAATATTAGAGATGCTGAGTCTTTATTGTCTTTTAAATCTCTTTTAAAAGGCTCATTTTTTTAGGCTTGCTTTTGCTGACTTTACAGTTTAAATTCTTTTATTGTATGGGTGTGTTTTCATGTATGTCTCGTTTTATGATCTTAAAGCAGCACTATGTAGTTTTTTTCCACTCTCAAATATATATTTCCAAGATCATTCTGGCAACACATCAACTCACAATAGGTTGAATGAGAATTTTGTCATGGCTGAATAGGGCCTGCATCGCCCTCATTGGCACTATGTAAGTTCGGGTTTCGGGTTGGAACCCAGGCCCACAAAAGAACTACAAACTACAAACTACTTTACGGCATACGTACCACAACCCCCCTCCCCCACGTCTCTCAAGACCAGCGAGTGAATGTAGAGTGAAGTACTGTCAGAAGTGGTTGTAATGGCTGTCTGAAACGGCGAGAAAACCGAAGTAGGCAAAGGTGTTGTCCCAGGAGACATTTAAGAAAAAAAGAGAAAGCGATAAAATAAGATCCAGGACTAGGCTCAACATTGGACTGGCTTTCACTCACTGGCGAGAGCTGATAAACTAGAGGATGAGGTATGTCCAACCGATGGCAACCTGGTGTCGTTACTTTTGGACAAGTACGTAAAAATTGTTAGCTTAATCCTTCATTCTAGTTCTGGTTCTAGTGCTTTTGAACTTGCTTTGGGTCAGGTTGTGTCATTAAAATCATCTAGTACCTCGTTTTATGCTCAGTCAAATAATTGTCTCCAGCGATTTATCTAGCTAGCTGGTATCTGACATGCTAGTTGTCATGCTGTTGTTAGCTGGCGAACATTTCTAAAATAGTCGTCAGTCGAAATGTGTGATCATAAACGTTGTAACGAGCATGATAAACCGGTATGCGAGTGAGGCTAAATGATACAAGTTCCCTGGAATCAATCGATGACGTATATTTGCATGCAAAGTGATGATATATAAGGATCTGGTGTTCTGCAGATTGCCTGTGAGAGTGAGGCCCGTATTCAGAAACGACACTCACACTAATTAAGTACGAGTGAGTACTAAAACTTAGTTAGCATCAGGTTATACTAAATGAGTCTGAGATTGCCTTAACACTCATTTGCTTTCAGAGACCTCACTCCCACTTAAAATAGCGTCTCTTTCTGAGTGAAGGTTGAGTGCAGGGAACACCTCCCTTGAGCCGCACTAACTTGCGCCAGTATTTCGTTATCATGGCTTTCAGGTGGTTACAAACACTAGTAACTCTGAATCATTTACAGCCACGGGCTCAACGCAATCGTAACTATGCAAATTTTAACTCTAATGATGATAACGATGCCGATAACTTACTAACTGACCACCTGGTTTCAGTCTCATTTGTGTACCCACCAGTACCTACAAGTGAACTGGCAATAGGGGAAGCTCAAAACCATCCCTTAAAGATAATGATTGAAAAAAGGTCATATCCACTCATTTAATAAAATTTTATTTACTTGAACTACAAAAATCCAAAGGATTATCCTGTATTGCCAGTTCTACTTGTTAAGTTAGAATGAGTATTGATAATTAAGCTATTGCGCTGTTTTCAATTCATTTAAATTACCATTGCAAAAACTCTGAAAACTCTCAACATTATCAGGTGTGGCCAGTTTTCACGAATGACGCATACCTGTCAACTCTCATGCATTCGGATTTCTCGCGCTTTTCTTTACTCATGGGTTGAATAATTCTGTGCGCAGCTGGCTCGTGGGGCGCGGTGTGGATTGGTCTGCGAGGCTCATGTAACTGTAAGTCACGAGACTCCATTCTTTTCTACATTCTTAATTGCTGAATGTAGAAGGAAATGTCCGGCACGTTTCACAGCTTGTTGCTTAGTGAGCCTCGCGCGCTGTCCTGCGCCTTTCACGAGCCACTCGACCACAGAATTTACAAAGATATGCTGTTATTTACATCGTCATTTTAGCGCGAAAGAAACACCTCAATTTTGTGAGGCAATGTACGACGACGCTATAAAAATAAATTTGATTGTCGTTTTACCAATTAGTCCGAGAAACTTTCTAATCAAGGAAAGTAAACTGCGTCAGGTTTAGGTTATTCAGCACTGAAGGGTGAGGATTGAGCGTCCCTTTGCAGCAGCCGACGCACCGCCTGTGGTACCCAGTGCCCACTACTGTCAGTTATGCTCCAGTGGCGTTTGTGAATAGCAACTGGCGAGGAGTGGGACCGATCCCTCGGTTAGTGGTCGGTCGATCACTTTCTCACACTCCAGTTACATTTCAGTCGTACTCACTATATGGTGAGTGGAGGGTGAGTGTGAGTGTCGTTTCTGAATACGGGCCGGAGAGTGAGAATGAGAGTAGGAAAATGGTGGACCACTCATTGGGCGTGACGCATGGCTGAGCGCTTTAATAAAGTTCCTGTCTATCCGCCCCCAAGTTCGAGTCCGTCTCCTTTATGTATATGGATCGGGTTGCCACTCGGATGGTACCAGTTGCGACCTCAAAGCGTTCCAAGCGAATGTAAACTGCAATGGGCATCGCCCATTTTGTCAGGTGACGTCAGATTGAAGCAACTCGATGACGTCGGGGTAGATATTTTTTCTCCGACTTCGCGACTAGGACCTCCCAGTTCGAGTGGCGTTCCAATGATATTTTGCTGGTCGGAGGCCGGAAAACTTCGACTTCCCACTTTTCTGGAATGCAGCATAGAGTCGCAGCAGTGCATGTAAGCGACACAACTTCCGTGTTAGCCTCCGTTCCTGACATTCAAAGTGCATACATAAAATGCTATAAAGAGCCGTCCACACTGAGAACTATAATGATTACCATAACCATAATGATTTGAGCATCGACAATGATGAACGATATCGTTGTGTAAACATTGATGTTGTCCGTTCCAGCTGTGTCAGAGCCCATTTTTCTCTGCAATGTCATCTGCCATGTTGAATGAATGCAAAGCCCTGTAAATTCTGACTGATTTCAATTGGTAGTCAGTTTTTCTAACGTGCATAAAATTGCTCTGAAAGTGACCGCAACAATGTTGTTTGCCAACATCATTGTCGTTATAGTTGTAGTGTGGACTTCTACGTGAGTTAGACCGATTTTTAAGTCTCCCATACTTGGTATGAAGACATGGTAGATCGGATCGCACATTACATGTCCTGCTTCAATTTTAGTTTTTTTTTTTCTTCCAGAAAGTTCGCTGGTGTAGTTGGGTTGTCAACAAATGCACTTTCAAACAGATTTTACGGCAGTTTATTACAGACAACGCCATTTATCAACTGCAGGGGGACACCGTGAGCGAATCCGGCGAAAACTACACGGCTTTAAACTATGCGGCTGCAATTCTTCCTATTTTGATGTTTAATTCCCTACTTTCCCCATTTTGTTTTATTGCTTTTATGTTCATCTATTTTTACTTGCTTGTGAAGCACTTTGTGCTGTATTGCCTGAGAGGTGCTATATAAATTAATTGATTATTATTATTATTATTGTAATGTCAATATAGGCCACTGGATGGCAGTATTTACCTTTTTTTTGTTAAGCTCAGACTGGAGCTAGGTTTGGGCATGTTTCGGGCATGTCTGAAACAAGTCCCAGAGAAAAGAAAAAAAAGTCTAAAAGGTGGGAGGGGTCTGCAAAAGAGTATATAAAGGGGAGAATTGAGACAGTAAAGTAGTAGGAGAAATTGCAAGAAGAAGGATACATGTGACCAGACCTGTCATTCTGTTCAAGACCTGTGATGTTTCTTTTGTGGATTTTTGCCTGTGTTAGAGCATTTTCCTCACCCAGGACATCACCAAGCCAACCCACGAAAGGGACTGTAAATATTTCTGTTTTCTTGTACATATCTAACCTTGGTCAGAAAATTAGTTTAGTCGTTATTGTTAGTTGTTGTCTTTGATAATTAAATGTGTATAAGTTTTAAAAACTGTGTGTGTCATCCCTTTCTGTTGCTGTTGCTGTAGTGTTGTAAATGTAATAACAAATTGGGGCCATAACATTATTGATATTATTATTATTACTACTACAACAGTGTGGCTTTCCAGTCACTGAGTGCAGGTAATAGAATGGCCTGCCTGCAGCCCAAACCTGTCTCCCATTGAAAACATGCAGCTGAGAAGCGGCAAAGATGGCAAAGTACACTCAGGACTACTAGGCAAATGAAGTCTTTTATCAGGAAAGAATGGGAGCAACTCTCCAAACTCCCAACAATTAGTGTTTTTAGTTCGAAAACTACTCCTGAGTACAAGCCAATTTCCAGAAAATTGGGACACTGTATAAAATGAGAATAAAAACAGAATGCAATGATTTGCGCACCACTTAAGGTGGTAACTACCCATCATTTTCATGAAGAAGTCAAAATTTAAGAATTTTTTTTTAATCCTCACAGGCTACCATACTGAATACACTTTCAAGTCAGCTAATTAGTATTTTTATTAATACGTCTAATTGTGCGGAAAAAAAGTGCTTTTAAAATTGTTTATTTTGTGCAAAAGGTTTGTTTACATCCTCATTATACATTCAAACAGTCATAAACTTCCCTCAGAAACAACAGAATTCTCACCAAAGATGAACAACTTCTGGAGTGTTTGCATGGTCGCACTCAGAATCAGAATGAGACGATAAATCAGCTGTACTGGATTCGATGTCCTAAAGGAGTTTACGTAGGTAAGGATGTGCTGGAGTTCGGGGTGTATGACTCTATAAACAACTATAGTAGTGGAATAAAAGCCTGCACTGATGTTCTAAAGCCAGAGATGTGATTTGGGTGAAGTGAAATTATCTGAAAATTTAGCGGGGTTCTTGGGACCACTGGCCCCCAGCTGCCTCCAGGGCAGCGCCCTGGTGGGGGGGATACAGGGGGGCAAACCCCTCCAAAGTTCCTAGGTTTTACTGATTTTTAGTGCCCTAAGTGTACTAAGAATTCAATAAAATAATAAAAAATAAAAAAATAATAAAAAAAAGAATTGTTTTCCGATGTATATTCCAGCCAACAAACACATGCAATCTTTCATTTCTAAGTCAAGTGAAAATTAGTCACAAGCTCCAAGCTTGTAAAGAATTTAATCTGCCACTATTGCACTCAGATAAAAGTCAAATAACATTCATTGAATATAGCCAATATATCAATAAAATCATTGACTTCATAGACAACTCCAAAATCATATCACAAAGTCACAAGCTCATGGGCTTTTATGAATTTAGACTTCACTGAATGTACTGTGTAATAGCAAAAATGAAAAATAAGAACATAATCACTGTAGACACACACCACTAATAAATCTTTTTTCTTAATCCAATCATCTGTAGAAACCATCTATGAGTTCTGTGAGTATTTTCAGCTTCCAATTATTGACTAAAAACACAATCCTGATGGAACTCCTGGAAATATGCATTACATATTATGCATTACAAATTAACCTAGTGTATAAGCCAAACGACAACAGAAAACAGTGTCACTAACTAGCCACATTCGGCTATATTCGGTGTCCGGTGACGCTCCATTTACATGAAAAAAATAAAGTGAAACTAGGATGAAGGGCTCCTCATCGAGGTCCTGAAGCACCTTTAATAATACGACGCGATAGAAAAGTTGCGTGTCGTAGTGGTATCGTTCGCTAATATTGCTAAAGGTCATGGATTAGCTGGGAAACTGATGAAATAACCATGATTTAGCTTTGGAGCGAGACGCCCAGCTGCGTTAGCACTGATAACCCGTGCATATGCTGGCCACAGTAACCAATTAATTCAGCATTCACCAAAAGTAGGGTGATAATGCTTCATATTAAAGTGTGCGAAAGTGAGGTAGGAAAAAAAAGGTCCATCAGGTTTGTTGATAGGTTTACGTAATGCAATGTGATGGTTTGACTGGCCATACTACCATTAATGGGAGCTGGCGAAGGTGTGTCAAAGAGCTAAGACGAGCACCCGCTCGCACTCCCGGGGGATACTGATACACTCTCTCGACGAGTTACATAAAGGGACGCAGCAGTGTTCAGCTGTCAACGCTTCACGCCGCTGAAACTTAGGCTACAAGACTGCGTCATCTTCGCTCCACTAGCCGAATGGGCTACACAAAATACAGGTATATGGACTATCCGCGATATCTAAGTCGTTTCTTTTCCGCAGTGCTGAAACTTGCCGCCGCAGCCCCTGCCCACACAGCATGACATTTGACCGGTGTGCCTTAGCTGGCTAATTTGAAAACGGAAGTTCTGCAGAATGCCTCATGCATAAGATCAATTCAGTTACGGAAATAATAAACGTTAGAATGCTGTAGATATGAAATCGGATTTTCATGACTGAAAAATGAGAGCAAAATTCCGCGAATTAGTGGAAAAATCACATCCCTGTAAAGCACAAAGGACATGATTGGCTCATACTGTTTGGCAGGGTGTAATGAAATCGATGGCAATAGGCAATACCAGGCTGAGCGTAAAATCAGTGAAAAGGAATCCAGGAAATATCGCAGATAGAAGAAGAAGGGCAGACAGGACTGGCTCTAAGAGAAGGAAGGAACACTGCGAGTCTGTCTGGGGCATTTTGAGGCCCAATTGTTGCATGTTGAAAGCTGTTTGTGAGTAAGAGAGTGATGCACAAACTTCCAATGCCCTTTTCTCTAAAACTTGATTTTATGACTTCAAATAGTAATGTTGCCAAAAATTATTAGTCCCACTGACTTGAGCTTTGGACAGGAGCTATAATTTATTCTTTTATGCAACCTACCAAACTAAACTCTCAACTATAAATACTGAGGTAGCTGTTGCCATGGATACCCCTCAAAACACTGAATGTGAAGGTCTAAATCTAAAAATTTGTAAAAGTATTTCCAGTGGATTAAGATTCTAGATTTTGGTATAGGTTGATAAAGGAAATGGTCTAGTTTTATTGGTAAAAAAAATCCAAATCATTACGGACTTCTCAACATTCTGAGAGAGGCATCAGGTAAAGGATAGCAGCAACAAACTATTTGGTTTGCGCTTCAAGCAAGCCGTCAAAGAGTACAATTGCGCGCATGTCTAAGTATTACATTTAGGTAGATAGAACATTTTTGCCACGTGAGGGTTAAAGAAAGGAGATGGACTACTATCATACTATTATACTATATTTTTTAACTCTTTAACATCAATTTGAAAATTTCAAGTTGGGTGCCGATGAAAAAGTGGATTTTCTCCTAAAATTCCCAACAGATTTTTATTTTTATTTTTCTGTTTTCTTTATCTGCTCACTAAGACCTACAAAATGACACAGGTCTTGCTTCAGTATCTTTTTTTCAGACTTTCAAGCATTTTAAACCCAGTGTGGCAACAAAGCAGTATATAAAATTCTGGAGTCACCCACTGCCTCTACTGAATTCGGTGAAAGAACACAAAGAGGCGGTTTTTTCTGCTTGTGAATGCGCAAAGAGCTGAATCTGCCTTGAAAGTCCACAGCCGTGGAAAAGAACAAGAAGAAGAAGAGGAAGAGGAAGAAGAATCTGTGTCGTTCGCAATGGCAGAACAGATGCAGCTTCCAATCCCAGCACTACAGCAGACAGCATACGCAATTAAACAGCCAAAGTGCCAAAGAACGGTAGAGGAACTAACAGAATTAAGGAGGAAAAACCTGAGATGGCCAAGATCCGTATTTGTATTGGTGCCGCTTTTGATAGGTGGCTGACTGAAGGGTCAAAACAGCCATGGGTCTAGGGTCTAAAAGGGTCTAAAAAGCAGTCATTGTTTGTGGCCGACTACAGCTTGATTAGCTGTGTCAGGATAGCATGTGTGGCTATAGAACACTAGCTAGCTTTAACTAATACCTACAAAGAGCCATTCATACCGAAGTTTCGGCATGGATGTAATGTGTCGTTGGTCTAGGTTTTCATGTGTGGCTTTCACACGACAGTCACTGAGTGTCTGTTTATATTGTACTTATATTCTAAAACTGAGTCGGTGCTCTCCGTCTCTGCCTCTGTCTGAAACCGATACCCGTTCCTGTGTGGCTTTGGGATGGGGGGGAGGGGGGGGTGAGGACTGTTTACTCTGACTTAGAGGGGTGATTCCAAAAAAAAACTCTCAAGCCTGAAAATTTTTCTTCAGGTTGGGTCATGAGGAGTGCACCGTTGATGGGCCTACATCCTACATTTTATGGGTCAGCATGAGGAAGTATGAGCTAAGTTTTCAACAGTGATGTAATAACACTGGGTTTTGGCTTTAACTGCCTCATAACTAGGACATCAGGGCCTAAACAATGGCTCTAAAGTCAAGCTTGGTTGATGATGGGTTATTCTTGGATTAGTAACCCAAGTTCCTCAATGGACACCACTGTAAGGATTGATCAGAATTTTCAGCTCAACATTATTACAGAAAATCTTATTTTTCCACTGCTGTTGAATTCACATCGGATGACTTACTCTATATCTAGAATGATTTTTTGAACTTACCAACTAACTTATTAACACACTTTTAAAAAATGCAAGACATTTTTTTGAAAATAATATATAAATGTTGCACTCGGTGAAGGCTTAAATATACACTTCAGGCCAAAAGTTTGGAAGCAAGATCAAACACTTCTAGCGAATAAAGGCTGAAGTACAAATACTGTCTCTGTTTGTGAAGTGCTGTGATGCAAGTTCAGCGCATACATAAAATAATACTTCATATTTTGTACCTTAACAGTTGTGGAAATGGTACGACATGAAGTCTGCACATCTGCTATTGTTCTAATAAAATATGCATGCAATGGTAAATAAATGATTAGCTGCGCAGTTTTCTGGGCTGAATTTATACCATGCTGAGAGTGCACATAAGGACGTAGTTAATGCAACTTAGCTAGCTACGTAGCCAGCATGCATGAGGCGGTAAATCACAGTACCGTGAATCGGGGTAGGATACTCAACTCAGTTTAGGTGCATCTTGAACATTTAAAGATGAAAAAGCAAAGCAAGTGTTAGCTACATGCACGCTTATAGGATGTCACCTTCAATAGTTGCCGTATACATGCCCGTGATCCAACGTTAGTTAACCAACAACAGCCTTTGCTTCCTTGCTGTATATTCTGTCATGTTACATAAGATAGGTGAAGAAGTCGAGTCGCTACATAACAAAGCCATTCATCAAATACAATAAATGAGAACATTGGTGTCGTTACACCTGCTCCCTTTACCGACTTGGTAATGATGTAAGCCGACTTTACGGAATCTTCTGACCAGCGCTACACGCAAAGAACCGCAGCAGCTCCACTGCTTACGAGAACACTCTGAGACACAAGGCCCCCTTGGTGTTCACGTAGCCTGAATTAAAAAAATAATAATTGTCGCTGCCGTGAAAAAGGCACCAATGATTTAAAAGGGAAAAATCAACAGATATATTAATCATTTGTGGTAGTAAAATGTTCACAGAGTTTTCAGAGTGTCTTTTTCAATTGTTCCCCATGGAATCACGTGACTTGCAATATCAGCTTGACCGCTAAGCCCTTGTAGGCGTGCGTCTCAGCCCTCGTTCAGTATCCAGTTCTAATACTACATCCATGCTTTGGACTGATTGGGAGCGAAAGCCATAGGCTGAGAGCAAGAGGTCTATCAAAGCCCATCTTGGTCTCCTGTCTGTGATTTTTCGGTACGCATGTATCTCGCATTTTTTCCTCCGGCCGATCGCCGCACGCTGGACATCCAGCATGATACCGGATTCCCATCACCCCTGGGCTTACGGACAGAAAGCTACGAAAATGACCAAACAAGTTACAGCAGCTTGAATGCTGAACATTATATTCAGGTTTTGAGGCAACATATACAGCCATCCAGACATCTTTTCCAGTGAGGCGTTGCGCATTTGAGCAATAAAATGGCAAACCATCCTGTGCTTGTGTTACAACATCATGAGTCCATCGTAAAAGAGTTTGGGTGCTAAATTGGCCTGCCTGCAGTTCAGATGGGTCATCCATAGAAAAATTTGGTGCATTAATGTGACAAGAGTCTGCAAAAGTGTTCAGAAGCTGAAATCTAAAATCAAGCAAGAATGAGAAAACATTTGCTTTCAAAACTATAGCAATTGGTCTCCTCAGTTCCGAGATACAAACTGGATGTTGTTAAAAGAGGTTTGCAAATTACAGCTTGTTGTTTTCATTCACATATTGCACATTATTCAAATTCTTCTGGAATTGAGCCTGTAAATTACAGCTATTAATGTCTTTAAAGCAATGTTGTACCTGTAGGACCAGCCTTGACCACTTCTGCCACTTTGGTGTTGTATTATTATTCTGTAAGTACAACAAATTATGAAATTTCTACCTTTATACAAAAAAATAATTGCAGAACAGTACCTGTATTTCAGCTGAACCAGCAAGACGTACATTCTCATTGGCCCTGGTGACCATTTCTCTAAAGGTGAGATCAGCGTAGTCAAAGCGGGTGCCATACATGATGGCGCAGATCACGTTTGAGACGGCGTAATTCACTGCTTTGATAGTCTCAAAAGGCTGACCTAAACACCAAAAAGGAAAAACTCCTTTTTAAAAAGACATTCCACCTCATTATGAAACTGTGCTGTCTCTGTAAAACATAAAATAGTCATCACCAAGTGGAAATTAACCCTGTACTGCATAATGTTGATCTCGGTCAACACATTATGCTTTGGGCCCTGATCCCCACACAATGCAATGACTTTTTTTTATTAATCAAATCGGTAGGTCTAATGATCATGAACTATCTAATGGGTGTTCCTGAGGGGTATGATGTATATTTTTCAGGTGGGACCTCCTTTCAGGAAGAGAATAAATCGTGTCACATGGTGTGCTCCAAGGGTAGCTTTTCTGTCAATATTTCAGACATTTAAATACAGGAATTATGAAAAAAAATATATACATTGGCACATAAACATTCCTGGAAACATTCTTCAGCAAGATCTGGTGAGAAATTATTTTCTAAATATGAGGAAAATCATGAATTTATCACTGTTACCATGGGGCAATACTATGCAGTCATGCTAATTTTTTAAATTTTGCCCTGGGGCAAAGGTATGCAGTTCTAAGCTAAATACATTGTAACAAATACACTCAAAAAAATAAAGGGAACACTAAAATAACACATACTAGATCTGAATTAATTAAATATTCTTATTAAAAACTTTATTCTTAGTTGAATGTGCTGACAACAAAATCACACTAAAACTATCAATGGAAATCAAATTTATCAACCCATGGAGGTCAGAATTTGGAGTCACACTCAAAATTCAAGCGGAAAAACACACTACAGGCTGATCCAACTTTGATGTAATGTCCTTAAAACAAGTCAAAACAAGGCTTAAGCCGTCGGAGGGGACGGCTTGGGGTATATCCCCGAATCCTCCAATTCCCCAATCCTCGAGTAGACCCAATAGAATATAAAGCCTCTCAGGTCATGACCTTTCATTTGAACTTAATTTCAGGTCAATCGGTCAAATGGTTATGAAGATATGGCCAAAATGGTAATTTTCCATCACAAATCTCCACCTGGTGGCAAAATATTGAACCATACAGGTATGTTGTCATAATGTGACACGTTGTGAGGTCATGACCTTGCAGTTGCACATGGTTTCATGTCAATTGGACAAATGGTTCCAAAGAAATAGCAAAAATGGTAAATTTTATGTGACAAAGCTCCACCTTGTGTCAAAATTTTGAACCATACAGGTATAATGTCACCGTGGGACACATCCTCAGGTCATGACCTTTCATTTGCACTTGATTTGAGGTCAATCGGACAAATATTTCCAGAGATATGATAAAAACAGTGACTTTTCCATTTTTGGCCCCTGGTGGCAAATCTATAAATTGTAAATTGTCCAAAATCGAATTAGTTCTTCCTCTTTATGACACTTACTTATATGCAAAACATGAAATTTCTAATTGAAATATTACTGAAGTTATCGCGTTAACATGTAGGGCACCGGCGGTCAGACCAAAAACATAATTTCCCCGAAATGCAGTTCGGGAATAGAAATAATTGGCATAAGCTGCTTTCCATTAAAATGCAAGAGTCGTGCGTGGATCCTGGCTATTTCACAACAATGTCCAAAATATTGTATTCGGCATCAAATACTATCTGAGTGTTGATGGAATTAACTTCTTTTCTATTAACAAATGTCTCTTCATCTTGGGTCGGAGAAATAATTTGAATATGGGTCTCGTCAATAGCATCGATGATACTGGGCATACCTGAGATGTGCAAGAATTCAATTTGATTCTGTGTTGTTGGTGAATGTCCATTGGAAACTGGATAAAATGTCGGATGACATGGGGTTCACAGGGCGCATTGATTGTTGGTTGAATTGAGCGACTGACAGATGATTGTGAAATTCTTAAATTGTCCGCATTCCAAAGTTGCATTTTTCCGGTGGCCAAGTAATGAATTGTTGTCAAACATTTTATTTCGGGGCTATTTGGGTTGTTTCTCATGGTTGGAGACCTAATTCTCTCCCTCACCAAGTCAACAGCAAATAAAATCCCTTCATGGTCAATTCGATATCTTTTCAACAACTGCGCATCATTCAGAATTTCCAAGTCATTCTGTCAACAGCAGCAGCAATTTTCCGATTCTTGGTGAATAGGTCATAGCAAGTTAGGAGTCCTCTTGACTCCTTTTGAGCTCTCCCAGACATAGGAGCTACTTTTAGGCCTAAAATGCTTTGTGAATAACACTTAGTAAAAATAATTAGGAGTCCTAAACTTACGACTGACACGCCCAATTTATTTAGGAGTTTCTCCTAAATCCGGCAGTTAGGACCTACTTTTAGCGCTAAGATGCTTTGTGAATACGGGCTCTGATCTAAATCCACTCTGGGAATTTCTGCCAAACACAAGATTTTCTGTTTTCTGCTAAAAACTCTTTTAGTCATGAACTGACTTGAGATTCCAGATCCTTGGCTAAAACAGATAGTTTGGAGATGGGCCGATAATTATTTAAATCTGATGGATCCTCACCTGCTAGAGGGAGCATAAGGGCTGTTTTCGATATTTTGCGAATAATATTTGACTGAAAACACAGATTAAAAATTTATCTAACTGGCACAGCAATAAAATCAGCTGCAAGCTTCAAGAAGTAAGGGTGCCAGTTATCAGGCCCTGGGGATCTCTTTCAGCCAACAGCTTTCAAAGCTTTAACAATTTCTCCAGAGGAAATAGATGCACGATTTAAAGGAGATCCAATAGGATTTGCACTGGCAGATGGCATAGCATTTTTTGGTTTTTAATTTTGCACGGTCTTAGTGCATTTGAAAACAAAAATCCGATGATATAAAATGCCTGTTAAATTGCTGAATAACATCATCTTCATTGTCAATGCATTCAGGGATACCTGAAGAGAGAGCTGTTTTGCAGAATTATTCAAATTATCTGAATAAGAATTCAAATAATATTTTGATTTGGAGTACCTAATTTGCTGAGGAGATTTATTCCCCTGGTATAAATATATTCCTTTTGGAAGCTGATTTTAATTATATCCATAGGGATCGCATGTTTGCTGTAGGATACACAATGGAGTAAAGCTGACTGGTGTTTTGTGACAATGAAGCTGCTGTCAGTATTATCAACAATCAATTTCCTGTCATCACGAATTGCAGCCCGAATACTTGGTCTACAAAATAAATGTAAAGTCTTATTTAAACCCTACAATGTTTGAGCACTGTACCTTCATGCACTGCAGAATAGTCAGACATGACTGGCTTTTTTACTAATTGGTTGTGGATAATTAATATTAGAAGCATTTGTATTAATAAGTATTCATAGCTTTGCAGTCTAATTCTGTTATTACATTGCAAGTGATTTGCTGGGCAAGAGTATTCCCTTATCTTAGCATCTGTTATTAGCATATTTACTGGTGTCTGCTGTTCACTATATAGTATATTCCCCTCCTAGCCACGGAGCTCATGGGGAATGGCCAAACGATGCTGGTGCCTCGGACCACACACAGCAGCTTCACTAGATAGAATATTTCCCTTGTTGCTGAATAGTTCATCGGAAATGATCATGGCACCAGCTCCCAGCCCAACACATAGGAGATCCATGCATCAGAAGAACAAGGATCCGAATCCATGCAGTTTTTGGGGAAAGACATTTGGGGAAAAAGCCCAAGGACCAA